>JAQIXW010004381.1:0-11697 GCA_034700685.1 Willowsia buskii
GTTCGAAAAGTTAATAAACCTCATAATTTCACATGCCCGGATGTACATGCTTAGTTATCAACCGCAAAGTCGTAACATTTTGTTTTTAATCTTCATGAATCAACAGTTTCAATAAAAAATGATAAGTTATTTAAAAAACGTTAGATTTAATGTAGTCCATGTTATCCTTCGACTTGAACTTACCTACGTCTGGTTCCACAAAATTTATCTTGCTTATTATGGCTTTAATGACTTGAAGCGTCAATGATTTGTGTAATTGCAGGAAAGGGGAAAGAAAGATAAATGATCCTAAATCATATAAAAATTTACCATGCAGTTAACAGGATTTAAGTTACCAATACACCAAACTCGTATTTGATTTTTGATTTGTTTGAAAAATTATAAAATAAAAACCAATTTTGTCACTAAAAATTCGTTCAAAGGAAAGGCATAAACTGGGGAGAAATACCACCGGTTTTTGTATTTCATGCTATTACTTTTGCAACAAGTTTAAAATCAAAATTCAAAGGAACGACCCACCTTGAGAATTTAATTGCGCATTTAACGTGCATATTTTGGAGTCTGTAGGTCAACATTTGTGGACTCCAGCTCGGTCCCCGCAGAAGGCGTTTTTTACTTTGGCGCTCTGCCACAGAAAATGGTGACCGTATCTGGATATTCTAAAACTGGGATTTTATGCAGTTTTTGATGCTCTATAAGCCTAGCACATTGAACTGACAAAATTTGAAAGTCGTTGTCGACCTCTTTCCTATATGGGTTGATTTTACTCCCTATAGCTTGATGGCCACCTTCGGCTCCTAATTGCTCGAAGATGAGTTTAGCTGACGGCTAAATACTAACTGCTGACGACAGTAAAGCTCTAACGACTAATTGTTGGAGGTAATCGAACATCAATAATCAAGTCGGAGGAAGGAGCAAGCATGTGTAATATTTAATTATTCCTTTATTTAATTAAAACACATGCAACTTTCAACGACAATGAGCAATTAATTTATAAAGTGCAGCACACAGTACAAGATTCACTTTTCTACAGACAAGAATGAGAATAGAATGATCATTAAATAAAAATCCCTGCTGCTTCGTTCGTCTTCTTATTACTGCTGCTGCCTGCTGCAATCCTGTGCAGACTTGATCCTTTTTGCAGCATGTAGACGGAACGGCGGATGCGTCTAGGTGACGTATGATTTTCGAGGGAAGTCCATTGAAATCACGGGGTGATGCGATTTCCAGACTCCTCACCAACAGTACATAAAAGAAGCTAAACATAAACTACTCCAGTTTCTCGACAAAACAAGGTAATTATTTTTAAAATGTGTATTCTTCCAGCTAGCTAAAAATAAGAAACCACAAATGTTTTATTGAGGACACTTACGATTAATGTTCTTCTTCTTTAAGGATACTCAAAAGCAACACGCAACTGGCAAATATCAGGAGTAGAAAAAATATTAGCCACAAACTCATCAAATCTTGATTTCGCACTTTTTTCTTTTGACTTTCAGAGTTGCTGAGCAGCTCTGAGATGGAACAAACATGCTTGTAAAATTTAAAACAGTTTCGAGTGCTCCACTGTCCGAAGGATTTAAGGCTTAGCTTTGCTTTTGCTTTGGTTGAATAAGGCACCACAGAAGACATAATGCTTTGCTTGATAAAATAATTCCTTGTATATAATAATTGAAATTCGTTAATACCAGATTCGATGATGGAACTCAAACTTTTCTGAAAATCATTTTGATACATTGTTCTAAACTCTGTAGACCAATGCATTAAACGAGGAAAAAAGATAGGGTCCTGGTTTTCTATGATGTGATGTGCATTCATCAAATTAATAGCAAGCTTTGCGATTGAGGCAGAAATTAAGTCACCAATTAACATTTTGTTAGAGTACATTAAAACAAATTTATCGAAGTTCCGACACGGGTATGTGTTCCTGTACTTTGAGTACCGGCCTCCGAAAATTGACAAATCGTGAGGAAGGTGAAATCCACCCTCGATGCATCCAGTGCTTGTTGATTTCTCTCCCAGCATTTCCAAGGATAGCCTACCCCAATCAAGCACGTTTGCACCCTTTACTCTGTCAACAATTTTGGAAAATGTTTTATGAAACGATGATTTACCAAGAGTATCCAGCTTGAAGTTCTTATTTGCTCTATCCAGATCATATTTATCCTCCCGTGGAATAATTAAATTAAAATCAGTGGAATCGACGAGATCTTGCAATGACTCAGGGACGTATTCAGGGCCTTTTGACAGGTACGTGAACATTAAGGAGGTGTACGATATACGAATAAGCAACGCGACTAGCAACCAAATTGCAACGAGATACCAGTTCTTCCAGTTTAGACGCTTCCTGTTGTCACTTTCTTGTTCCAAAAGTATTCCAACCAACCAAAAGTGTTTGTGGAAAGTTGTGTCAGTTTTAGGATCATACCAAGATAAAGTAGGCTGGCTGTAACAACTAGCCATTCTTCCCACTCGAAAGGAAACAATGACCAAAAATAAGTTTTGAACGAAGTGCTACGATCCAAGCGCTTGATAAAAATTGTATAGCGGTGCCCCACGTAGTCTGATCCAATGGAAAATGTATATCGACCAGAAGATTTACCAGTACCAAAATATTTTCCATAATATAAACCAAAAAGCAAATTCCAGGAAAACGTGACATTCTGTTGCCAAAAGAATATGTCAAGAATACAACTTTTATAAAACATGAAGGGCTCAGTAGCGGTAAATGGACTAATATACGCACATTCGGAATGCTTGTATGTGATATCTCGAGAAGTTTTTATGAAGTCAAGATATTTCAATAAGGGCAGAATTTGTAATGGTGTTTGATGGGTTTTTACTTCTTTCCAGTGAAAGTTTTCATTGTATTCAGGCTTCCTAACAAAGCATCTCAAACACAAGCCCATAATGCGAAAATGTTTACTGCTCAACAAAATTATTCTAGATATCCGCTGGTGGTAACCGTATCCTTCATGAATATCATTCCCAAAGAAATGGTTTATTTGAGAATAGTTCATCTGGGGTGAAACTGGTATTAACACAAAGTTTGGAGATTGAATCCAACGACACTTCCATTCCCATTGACTTTCCAGGTAACATTGATGTCTCTCTGCTTGGTAAAAGTTCATATAGTTTTGCATTACACTCGGTAGTTCCAGAATACAATGGTCACTGTGCTTAACTGGGGTGAATGCGAACTCGTATATAGACGTAATGTCCTTGTAACCACTTATATTCCAGTACAATCTTTCAGGTGATCGAAATTCTGCTTCGAGAGTAGCGTTAGCAGGTGACAGAGTGTGAATGCTTACACATGGCCATCGGCTGTTTTGCTGTTCACAGAGATGCAAAACACTCCAAAACAAATCCAGCCAGGAACCGTCACTTCTCGAGAAATGAACAGTGCAATCCAAAAATGTATTTACGAATTGCCAGTATCTGTCGAAGTGAGAGATTTCATGTATTCTCAGATTGTTTTCAACAACCAAAGTATTACTTTGGTGGACAACTAAGATGCCACAGGAAACGTGGAAAACAAATTTCAACATTATGGATCCCGTAGACATGATTTTAGATATCAGTGGTTTGATGAAGTTTTTTAATGGTTGTGTAAGAACACGCAGGAGACTCTGGCAATGACGTAAATTTATAGTAACGTCGAACACCGCAGTGCGCTACTTGTTTAAATAAATCTGTGATAAATATTTTACT
This sequence comes from Willowsia buskii, assembly GCA_034700685.1. NCBI lineage: Eukaryota > Metazoa > Arthropoda > Collembola > Entomobryomorpha > Entomobryidae > Willowsia > Willowsia buskii. The sequence goes on from JAQIXW010004381.1 coordinate 3,715, forward strand.
CTCCAAAATTTTCCGGTTTCGGCTTTTCTAGGATTCTTTTTGCTCTGTCCCAAAAATATATGCCTCTTATAATTTTGAAGATTGTAAGGGAACGAAATTTGGTGTAACTTGAGATTAAGGTAATCAAAAAGGGAGCCCTAGCAAAATGCCAAAATATGGATTTTTAAAAAATAGTTGTTTTATAAGCTTTAACAGTATTGTGGATATAACCTTGTCAGAATTTTACGAAACTGTTATCCCAATACAATCGCCTACGTTAATTAATGGCCTACGGAGAGTAATTCAAATTAAGATATATTTGAAGCTTTTCCAAATAATTAAAACGATTCCTCTCTGTTCGACGGCAGCAATTGTTTCGAAAATATTGTATTTTCCTAAAAATCGTTTTCAGTTATCAATGCTTTCTGACAGCCAGTCTAACAAATCAAATTTCAGCATCAAAATATGCACGACTGAGAAAAGAAGTGAAGCGATTCAAAGAAAGGCAAAAGCTATACTGACGGCTGTTGGCTGTGTTCGAACTACGCATAACCAACCAAAGGTCACATTCAAATGACTTAGACGTAACCTCTCTCACATAGGAAATTCAGGCCAAGTTTCTTCAATATATAGCACCAGTGTTGTAAAGAGAATCACTTCATTAAACTTTATTTGGTGTTTATGCAGGGATGGCTAGTTTGGTGGGTTTTAATTAAAAAACCCGAACCTAGGGGCTATAACGGATTTTAACGGTCATTGGGTTTAACGGGTTTGATGGGTTAATTGTTTTTTATATATGTATTTATATGGGATACACTTTGGTGGTTTTGCGGTGGCTCCATATGAATGCATTTTAATATTTTTTTAACCCAAAACCCACCTAAATTAAGCGCTAAATGGATCCATTAAAACCCGGGTTTCATTCGATTCCCCAGCCCGTGATAAAACCCATAGCCATGCTTGATTTTATGACTGTATGGAGCACTTACACGTGCGGTGGAGTTAGTACAGACAGATATGCATAATTATTTCTAGCAGAAACTTAAGAAGCTCTTTGTCATTCATATTGGGTGAATATTTGGCAAAACTGAGCACTACATTCACTACATGATGGAAATATCATTAACATATATCTGAATTTTCTGTAAAATATCTGAAGCACACATCAAATGATACTGAGGAATTATATCTGAACTGACACTAATTTTACTATGGAAATTGCCGTGGACGTTGAGAGTGTTGTAAGTTGAAAATTAATTAGAAAACTACCTTTTTAACCTAACCTGTTTTAATTAGTTTACCAGTATCTTTTACGCGTTCATTTACATTCATGTCTGTTTCTTAATGTCGGTAGTTAGCTTTAGTAGCATTCCCAAGTAGAGCAGGCTAATTGCAACGACTACTCATCATACGAAATCAATTGGAGAAAGTAGAGAGAAATGAGTCCTTTTAAACTATAAAATGTTATTTTAACCTTGAATGCATTTAACATTTCGCTTTTCATTTCCAAAATGCTTACAGGTACAAGCAAATGAACAAGATAAAATGGTTGAAATCCTAGAAATATGAGTGATGGCATATGAGTGTATAATATTTATTAACGTATTGTGAAGCTTGCTGGCGTAACGAGTACATATAACTGGGATGTAATAATTCTTACAAAGTAAATACCTGACCCAATAAATTTTAAAAACCCTTGAAGAAGGAAATGTATTCCCTGCTTTCCCAGGAAATCTCTGATTAGCAAAGTGAGCAAGCAAGTGTTTTACGATATAAATGAGAAGTTAGCTTCGCTAATGCAAGAATGCAAATTTATTACCACAAAAATCCATTGTGTAATACAAGTCATAAGTTTTTATTTGCATTTTAATTTTTCACATACATATGATCACAAGCAGTCACATCATCTATCCGTATATTCCTTATTCTGGTGGAATGTCACTTAAATAAGAACCTCTAGACTCTATGATGGAGCTCAGTATTTTCGAAATTCATCGTAATATGTTTTTCGTCCCGAAGTAAATCATCCCAGTGATTTGGGTGCAAAGTCAGGCCTAAATAGCACACCAGCCTAACTAATGTAATTGGATACCGTAGACATCGTTAGAACGTGTTCTGAACATTTACAAATATATAGCATAACATGGCCAAATGGCAGACGTAAACAAGTTTTATATTGCCTCAGAGAAGGACTCAGTCTTTCTTTTAGGGCAATTTTTATTCTACCTTTTGTATTTAAGGTTTTTGAGAAAATTTTATAAGACAGATTACTGAAATAAATATAATGCGTGAGTTAGATGAAAACCAGCAGCAGTTTTGATATTCTATTTATTTTGAAATTACAAAATGCTGTTACTAATAAAGACATGCGATTACTTTTTACATCAATATCTATCATCTTATCATCATCATTCTCGTTCGTTAAACAATTATAACATATATAAATTGACTATTGCTAATAACAACCTGTCACACTATAGATTCATATAATTCAGATACAAAACATTTCTTCAGATAATGAATGATTAATGACGTTTACAAGGAAAATACCAAAGGAAACCATCAGTAATAGAAAAAAGACTGACCACAGACTTAAGAAATCTTTAATTCGCCCCTTTTTGTCACTAAAATCAGGATTACTGAGCAGTTCCGAGAACGAACATACTTGTTTGTATAGTTGAAAACATCCTAAAGTACTCCACTGTCTGTACGATTTTGAAATCAGTTTTGATTTCGCTTTGGATGAAAATTTTACAATAGGATAATCAATGAGTCGCTTGATTTCATAATTCCTCTTATACGATAATTGCAATTCATAAATCCCAGACTCGACGATGGAACTCAAGCTTTTCTGGAAATCATCGTGATACGTTTTTCTACCAAGCGAAAACCATCCAATTAGTTTAGGTAAAAAGTTGAGGTCCTGGTTTTCAATGATGTGATATGCGCTCATCAGATTAATATTGAGTTTTCCAATATTAGCTAAAATTAAATCATAAAAGTGTTCCTTGTGGTACATTAGAGAAAACTTGTCGAATTTGTGACAAGGGAATGTATTCGCGTAATCCAGGTACCAGCCTCCGAATTCAGACATATTTTGTGGAAGATGAAAGCCATTCGATATACACCCCGTGTTTGCTGATTCCTCACCCAGCATTTCCAAAGTTAAATATGGCCAGTCATAAGTGTTCGTACCGACGACTCTTTCCAACATTTTGGAAAATCTTTTATAAAATGACGACTGACCAATATCATATGATATGAACTTTTCTTTTAAGAATTCGAAATGACTTTTTCCCGTGTTTGACAAAACCAAGTTAAAATCGGTGGAATCAACGAGATCATTAAATGACTCGGGGACATATCCCGGGCCTGGCTCTTTCGCCATGTAAGTGAACATTGTGGACGTGTAAGCATTTCGAATAAGCAGCGCCCCAAGCAACCAAATTGCAACAAGATACCAGTTCTTCCCGTTTAAGTGGGGCCTTTTATCGTCGCATTGTTCCAAAAGTGTTCCAAACAGCCAGAAGTACGCATTTACAGATAGTTGTGTCAGTTTTAAAATCAGGCCAAGAAACAGCAGGCTTGTTGTAACAAGTAGCCATCCTTCCCACTCAAATGGAGAGAGTAGCGAAAAGTAAGTTTTGATTGAAGTGCTACGACTCAACCGCTTGACAAACATTGTGTAGCGATATCCGACATAGTCTGATCCAGTATAATAGGAATATTTATCAAAATCCTTATCATCTATGGAGTCATACTTTGGAAACGAAAGGTAATTCAACTCTTTTGTGACATTGTGTTGCCAAAAGAAAATTTGAAGAATGCATTCACGGAAGTTGACCCGATATGATTTATCTGTGAATGCACTGATAAACGCGCATTTTGAATGCTCGTGGTTTATATCGCGAGAAATTTTCATGTGGTCAAGATATCTCAATAAGATCAAAATATTCAATTTGGTTTGATTAGGCTTCACTTCCTTCCAGTGAAAGTTTTCGTTGTAAGTTGGCTCGCTCCTAAAACATCTCAGACACATGCCCCTTATGCGAAATCTTTTGCTGTCCAGCAAAAATACTCTAGATAACCTGTGGTATGTGTTGTCTCCGATACGATAATGAAAACGAAAGAAAAAGTGTATTTGCAAATGGTTCATAAGTTCTGATACCGGAATTAAGACAAAGTTGGGGAAATGAAACCAACGGCACTGCAAGACAAGTTTTGGGTTACATCGATGCCTCTCAGCCTGATAAAAGTACATGTTGATGTCACTAAGCTGTGGCAGCTCCAAAACACAGTGGTAGCTCCATTTGATAGATGGGAATAGAAACTTATAAATTGGCGAGATGTCCTTGTAACCACTTAAATTCCAATATCTTCTCTCATGAGGACGAAATTTAGTATTAATCCTAACGTTGGCAGATGACATTGTGTGAATACTGACACATGGCCTTTTGCGGTTTTCCTTGTGGCAGAGATGTAAAACACTGTGGAACAAATCAAGCCATGAGCTTTCACTTCTTGAGAAATGAACGGTACAATCCAAAAATTTATTTATGAATGGCCAATATTTGTCGAATTGAGAGATTTGATGTATCCTCAGATTGTTTTCAATAAGTAAACTATGACTTGTGATGACACGTAACATGCCACAAAAGAAGCACAACTGAATTTTCAGCATTGTGAATGCCGTCCTTTTCAGATTTCAGTGATTTGATGACGCTTTGAATTGACAGCAGTGCTGAATGGTTGCTGTGTGTAAACTGCGCATTACAAACTGGAGGTTACCTTCAAATGGCTTAGCAATAACCTTTTTTTAATTTGAAGTTCAGCCGAGCGTATTCAATATATGGCTAAAGTGTTCTTACAAGAATATCTTTATTAATATTTGTATTACAGTGCCGAACACTTAAAAACATATCGAATTTAGTGTCGGATATAAATTACTTTCTTGCAGACTTTCGAAGCTGTTTGATATTTAAACCTTGTCATCATGTTTTCTAGCTGAACTATTCGTTCTCTATCATCGAATTACTGTAATTTAATTATTTTTGTACTTTTTGTAAAATATTTGAAGCGCTCATGAACGAAATTAAAAAATATAATTTAGACTGAAACGAAGTGAACCGAAAGAATTACTCTTGAAGTTTCAAGAGAAATCAATTTAAATTAAAATTTGCCCTTACGTAGTGGCGCATGTTAAAAACTAGCAGGACCTTTGCAGTTAACTTTGTATTTGTGATGGCTAATTTTAAAGCGTACCAATGGCAACTGAATGTTACGAGTTGAATGAAGAGTTGTTGCACTCTCAATGGAATGGCATAAGTCGAAGGAGTTTAGAATTCTGGTGGAATCTCAGAAAAATTCGCGTTACGGCTTTTCAAAAGTTTTTGAGCGATATGTAGGCCATGCTATAGTAGCATAGCTGATGAGTCCAAATTACCCTATTGCTAAGATATGTGTACTTTATTAAGGATTAAATTTTCTTAATATTTACAAATAAATTTGTACCGTGTTATAAATATCAATAATGTATTATGTAAGAGCGTTAGGGAGCAATTGAATAATAAACAAATTTGTTATAAATAAAGTTGTGTTTTCAAAAACTTCTTCCGTTAAAATATAAAGTTTAACAAATTTTTGAAAATTGAAGGACTTGTTAAGAATATTGCACAAGGCTTATTATTAGTACTGTTGAGACCTCGTGATAGAACTGACACTTCTTGCGGTTATCGAAACTAGAATCATAATTTTTTTGTTTTTCTTATAAAACACAGTCATAGATTTTATTTACATGAATTTGCATTTCATTTGATGACATATCAGAAGTAACTCATTTTACTTGCTCTAGATCAAAGAAACTTTTATACAAATAATTATTACATCAGGTTGTAATGGATATTATTGGACTATTTTTTCAAAGAGATAAGCAGTTTTCTATTATTTCTACTTATTTTTATTAACACTAACAATATCTTTTTGAACGCTTCAAAAAGATTTTTAATTTTAAAAACGTTTCTATTCTTCCAACTAGAAATAACAATCATTCACAATATGTATATATTATTGTTGAGGATACTTAATGCTCTTCTTTTTTAAGTATATTCAAAAGTACAAGGCCACTGGCTATTATCAGCATAAGAAGAAAAATTACCCACAAACTTATCAAATCTTGATTTTGCACTTTTTTCTCAATACTTTCAGAGTTGCTGAGCAGATTTAAGGAGGAACAAACATGCTTGTATATTTTAAAACAGTTTAGAGTGCTCCACTGTCTTAAGGATTTCAGGAAAAGCTTCGTCTTTGCTTCGGTTTGATACCGCACCACAGATTTCATAATCTCTTGATTGACATAATAACTTTTTGCATATGATAATTGCAATTCATTAATACCAGATTCGATGATAGAACTCAAACTTTTCTGAAAATCATCGTGATACGTTTTCCTACCAAGTGTATACCATCGAATTAAAATAGGAAAAAAACTAAGGTCCTGGTTTTCGATGATGTGATATCCATTCATCAAATTAATGGTCAGCTTTGCGACTGAGGCAAAAGCAGCAGAAGCGGAGGTAGGCTCATATAAAGTGAATATTTTGTTGCGGTACATTAAAACAAATTTGTTGAAGTTCCGACATGGGTATTTTTTCGAATGCTTAGAGTACAGGTCTCTCAAATCCGACAAACCGTGGGGAAGCCGAAAGCCAGACCAAATGCATCCAGTGCTTGTTGATTGGTCTCCTAGCATTTCCAAAGATAAAAGTCTACAATTAAAGATGTCTGTACCCTCAACTCTGTCCACAAGTTTGGAAAAAGTTTTATAAAATGACGATTCACTAAAGTTATCTAGCAGTATCTTGTTTATTTTTTCCAGATAATCTTTATCCCACTCTGAAATGATTAAATAAAAATCATTGGAATCAACCAAATCTTGCAGTGACTCAGGGACGTATTCAGGGCCTTTTGACAGGTACGTGAACATTAAGGAGGTGTACGACACACGAATAAGCAGCGCCACTAGTAACCAAATTGCAATGAGGTACCAGTTCTTCCAGTTTAAACGTTTTCTGTTGTCGCTTTCTTGTTCCAAAAGTGTTCCGACCAACCAAAAGTACGTGTTTGTGGAAAGTTGTGTCAGCTTTAGAATCAGACCAAGGTACAACAGGCTGGCTGTAAGAACTAGCCATTCTTCCCACTTAAAAGGAAACAGTGACCAAAAATAAGTGCTGAATGAAGTGCTGCGATCCAACCGCTTGATGAAAATTGTGTAGTGATGCCCCACGTACTCCGAACCAAACGAAAATATATATCGGGCAGACGACTTTGCATTACCATGATTTTCTCTATAATGTGGATAAGAAATGGGATCCCGGAGCAACGTGGCATTATGTTGCCAAACGAATATGTCAAGAATACATTCCTCATAATGCCTATACGACGTAGTAGCGGTAAATGGACTAATATACGCGCATTTGAAATGCATTCGTTTTATATCTCGAGACGTTTTCATGTAGTCAAGATATCTCAATAAGGGCATAAGTTTTAAAAGCATTTGGTGGATTTTCACTTCCTTCCAGTGAAAGTTTTCATTGTACTGAGGTTCCCTAAGATAGCATCTCAGACACATGCCCCTAATGCGAAAATGTTTGCTGTTCAACAAAAGTATTCTAGATAACCGCTGGTCGTTACCGTATCTTCTGTAATTTTCCATCCTAAAGAAATGGTTTATTTGAGAATAGCTCATTTGAGGTGAGATTGGTATGAAAACAAAGTTAGGAAATTGAATCCAACGGCACTCCCAAAGGATACCTTGATGCCTCTCTGCTTGGTAAAAGTTCATGTAGTCTTGCATTACACTCGGTAGTTCCAAAATGCAATGGTCACTGTGCTTAACTGGGGTGAATGCTAAATCGTATATTGGCGAGACGTCCTTGTAACCACTTACATTCCAGTATCTTCTCTCATGTCTTAGAAATTCAGTATCAGTAGCAATGTTAGCTGGTG
>JAQIXW010004382.1:0-11696 GCA_034700685.1 Willowsia buskii
GGGTTTAGCATTGGAATGGGGACAAAAATGTCCGTTTGGGGGCTTTTTCTTAAAGAAATCATATATTAGTATTATAACTAGTGCCGCCAGCGGTACTCAGAATATTACCCGTTAATTGATGGCATTAAAGATTTGTACATATCCGAGCTTTAAAAAGAGAGGATGAATTGGATGTGAAACTATTGGCCTCAAAATTTTGCATGACATAATTTCAATTATTTCAACAATTATGCAAAATTTCAAATCAACAGATTCAGTAGCTTAGGAATAATTAACAATTCAAAACCCGATCAGCATATATGCTAAACCCCATAACCAAATATGTAACAGGTTAACACCATGATTTCATACCTATGTTAGATACTAGGGGTTCAATAAAGAGTTGAGTAGGTACTGTGACAGTTGCAAAGTAGCAAGAATCGATAGAAGCAGGGCAGGAAACATGATATTGCATATTGTGAGGAGCGTTGAATTGAAACAACACCATAAAACACTGACGCTCAACGCTTTTTTAAAATTTACCACTTATTCTCTTTTAGGGTGTATTATTTCTCGATGTGCCAGCCAACATTTTTTAAATGATATAGCTTTATTACGCAATAAGTCGCTGGCCCTGTATGTTTAAGATCAGAGGCATTGACAATGAACCGATAGAGTGAGGTTTAGCATCTGCAACACGACTTAATCATTTAAGAATAGCATCGAAAGCATGGGGTTTGGTATTGCCAACATGAGATTTAATATTGCCAGCAGGAACATAGTATTGGCAACCAGAGATATAGCATTGCCACCAGGGATTCAGCATTACCAGCAGGGATTTAGCATTGCCAGCAGGAATATAGTATTGGCCACCAGGGATATAGAATTGCTAGCAAGGGATTTGGCAATTCCAGTATGGGATTTAGCATTGCCACCTGGGATTTACCATTGCCAACATGGGATATAGCATTGACACCATGGCGTTTAACATTATTAAAAGAGGATTTAACATACCATTACAAATATCTAATTCTCCTCCAGGATAAACAATTTTAATATAACATTGGTTTGCATTGGTAAAATGGGGTTTAGCATTTGAATTTTTTAACATGGGGTTTAGCATTTGACTTTTTTAACATGGGGTTTAGCATTTGAGTTTTTAACATCGGGTTTAGCATTTGGCTTCGATAACATGGGGTTTAGCCTTCAATTGGGGACAAAAATGTCCGGGAACCCCAAAATACCACGAACAAATTATATATTAGTATTATAAAAAGCCAAAAGCTAATTTAGAATCAAATGAGAGCAAAAGGGAAACCCATGAAATGAAAATTGTTTCTATAGAAGTAGCAAACTCAACTCCCAACATAATTGATTGATTGTAGCATTTATTACTAAACAAAGTTAAGATTCTATATCAAGAGAAACTCCTGGCTTGATTCATATAATATAGAAAGTTAGTATAAATGTTTGAACTTTATCTTAGCCAGTTCAACTAATTCTTTAAACTAAGTTATTTGTTACAAAATAATATACATAGCATATGAATGACTTAAGATTATAAAAATATATTAAGCAGACCATGTCATACTCTAATACAAACAAACTGTATCCATAAAAATATTCATCTATTTGAAGTCCAACTAATTTTAAGAAATGGAGAATAAGAGATGCTAAATAATTATTGAATTGGTTAGGTTGGAATTTTGTCTGGTGAGAGTGACATTTCAACAATAAGTTATGAGTCTGCCGAATCACACATTACATGACCTCATTTGTTGTATTCATTTGTAAATGTTACTGAAGTTACTGGGCCGCCAGACTTAAAATGGGAATTGTATTGGTTATTTGATACAAATATTGAGTAAGTTTGTATACTTTAAGATAAAGAGATTGTGACTGGAAAAAATGATCCTGCGGCACACTGCAAAGAAAAACATTTATATTGCTTTGTAAGTGCAAAATATTTTAGAGTGTAAATATAAATAAAAGTACATTAAAATTGTGTCAAATAAATAAATTATTTATAACAGAAAGTCACCTAATTTTTTTCATCAACATTTTCCAAAACAGGAAAACAAAGGAAACAGTCCAAAGCTGAAAATCCTTTGGTTGTTTACCCAACCTAGTAATGTCTAATCATTGTAAAAAAAGTGCGGATAAGTTTCCCAGCTTATTTACTTATTTACATGACAAGGAGCAGTTGAGAGTCCAAACTTTGGACGTTACTATGCAAAACCTGCAACTTGGGCATTCTTGTTTGTTACAACCAAATATATTCAGTTGACATTATTGAGTGTTTGGTTTAAAGGAAAAAATCATGTAATGCAAACAGACTATTTTTTATTCAGCATGATAACATCCCACATCGTAGGCATAAAAATTCGAATAGATTCAACTCCAAGTCCTCATTTTCATTTTGAGCTTAAAAGTTATCACACTTGCCTGTGTACAGGGAAAACGTTTTATATTACAAAAAATTGTCTTTAAAATGTCCGGGTAATTAGAAATATTATTCTAAATGCATCTCGATTTCTTAAAGAACAAGTTTAATTTTCTTTTTTGTATTCATATGTGTGGAGCAACAGCAGCTCATCAGGATCAACGGGTGGTGACTGGACTGACAGGCTTTATTTCTTAACCAAACTAAGACACAATGAGGTTCCAACCTATTTCAAAAATTTAGACCTTTCCAAAGAGAAAGTGGAGAAGGTATCTATTTGGAAGCGCAACCTTGGTTGGCTTCCAAAAGCGGGTGGGTTATGACATGAATTCACACTTGTAGAATCAACAAATTGGTACTGGACATTTGAGATGAACACTAGCGGAATTTTTGTTCAGCGCTCAAAAGACAGGAAATCCGTAAAGGACTATGAGTGGGGGAGTGAGCGCACAGGAAGTGTGAAACCTGAAGGAAGACCTGAACATATGGTAGCACAAGGTAAAACAATGCAGGACGTTTTTGTATGGATGCACGACCGAGGTTTTGTTAATTGGGGCTACCACTTAAGGAAACGGAATTGTCACATGTTTGCATCCCTTGTCTATGAATATCTTGGAGGAGTAACTATGCACGATTGGAAAAACAGAAAAAAATAAAAACCTGTAAATGCTAAAATATATAGTAAGAATATCGTAACCGAATGTAGACCAATTGTATCAATGAATTTTTATTTTATTTTTATTGTGTTTACTTTCATATGATTTTACAAAAAAAAATTTATAGTAAATCTAAACTTAGCTTGATTGAATTAAATTATATAAAATAAATATACAAAATATAATATACAGCACTTACAGCTATAATTTGATATTTTAACTTCATAAGTGAATGCGCTAATTTTTTCATTCAAGAATTATGTACATGGATTTTATACATATTTTAGCCTTTACTTAGAAATTTGAGTCTTAACCCTTGTTGTCTTCTCCAGTGTGAGTCGCTTTACTATACCTTTTAGAATTTCTTTGAAAAGAAATTGACGAAATTCATGTTAGCACTGCATTCTACATATTGCAAAATCATAAAATTAACGCGGCCTAACACAACCACCCCGGTTTGGCCGTGATATTGTAACACATTCAACAAATAAGTGCTTAGTTATGAGTTCCATATTAATAACATCTTTAATATATCCAATCTAATTAAGATGCATAATACCCCACATTTATTTAGACTATGCATTTAACTTTAGCAATATAATTGTTTTCACACACAGCCAACACGATACTAGCAGTTATAAATCCGAAGGAAAGTATACATTTGAGGGCCATCACATTATTTTGATAGGAATTTGTTTCAATTTGACGTACAAAGCTACGTATTTAACTAACCATCCAATCATTATAATTTTACCCTTTCCAATATCATTCCTAAACTTTTAAAATTTCAATGCAACTATGAATGCAATGAACATTCATTTAGAATACGCGTTTCGATTTTCAACGCAAAAAATATTATTAATTAAATATTGGTTTTTTAATCAAACGTTCATAATCCAGCTATTATTACACTTCTTTGCTCAAGATATCTCACAAATGAAAATGTCAATAGTTTGAAGCTATAACCTAATAATACATGTCATTTTAGGACAAACGTGAATAACTAATTATATAATTTGTCAAAATAAACCTATTGCGTTACTTAGGAAAACCCTTTTAAGGTTGTTATTTTGTAAATGGATTTTGACGTTGCTTTAATAATTTTATATAAATAAAAACACACAAAACACCAAAAAAACATTTGACAACCGAATCCAATCTTACTATACGACTTAACATCACTTTAAAGTAGGAAGAATAAATATATTGAAACTCAAAATTTTGATATAATATAACTAATATCAAGATAATTCAGAAAATGTTTCTCAGTATATGATACGCCCACAGCCGGGTTCCCGTGTTTTTTAAACGGTGATTAAAATTTGTGAGTTTCAGCAAATCATACGGGATTAAGCTCGTGATATTGAGTCACAATTTTTTGAGCTGACGTTAGTTCTACAAAATGTTACCAACCCAATTTGTGTTTGGATTTCGTTTTGACTAGAATTACATATCCGTAAACAAACATCAAATATTTGAATTAGGTTTCATCTATGAGGCGAGACATCCATCTAACATTAATTTTCTCAAACCACGGAATTTCCATGTTCATTTTAAAAGTTTGCATGCTGCTGTTTAAATAACATATTTATTTTACCAAAGGACAATCAGCACCGATATAAAGCAAATTTGCAGACACAATATTTAGTTCTCGTGCGACGATAAAAGTTCATTTGCAGTTTGAAGCACATTTGGTCTGAATCACGCAAAACAAATCTGTAGCAAAATACTTTCTCAGCACCAACATGCTTCTTTCAAACAATTTCTTGAAATATTTTCAGCAGTCTTTACTGAGCCATCCTAAAACGGCTGGTTGTATATATAAGTTTGATAAATCAAAAAAGGTTTTTTGCGTTGTTGAAGAAAAATGGGTGCAGCATGGGTATTTGGCGAGATTCATTTTACTTTCTCTCATCTCGGCAGTTTTTCTTTTTCGCATCATACATCCAAGAGAGTCCTTAAGCTCCACTAGTGATCAAAGCCATACATTAATGAACAGAGGCTTACTGTTTTTATTTCTGGCGTCAAGTCTTATAGCTGCCGAAGAATATAGAGTTCGTGGAAAATGTCCTGAAGAACTTGTTGAGTTTATAAATGGAGCAATTCAATTCGAGCAAATGTTTGGAAAAGGTAAGAATTATACTTACATTTCAGTCTTCCATGAACCTAAATTAACTTTAAAGGTTTTTAGATGTACAGATTTACACCACGATTTGGATCCAAATGGCTAAGATGACATGTCAAGCTACCCAAAATTTTTGCAAATTTGTATTTGCCCCTAGTATGGCTATCGCTAGCGTCTTACATCCATCATTGCCAATAAATTTACCAGGACTTGTGTTCGATTCGCTAACTGAAACAGACACTTATTGCAGTTCAACATTGCAAATACTTGCCAAAATCATTATCTTCGTTGTTAATTTTTTATTTTGGGATATTTGTGGAATTCAAGGGTATCGGCTTGTTGTGGAGACATTGGTGGGCACTTTGACACTTACATTTTGTCAAAAAGTTTTTGGCAGGTAGGTGCTAATCTCGAACATGAATCAAATCTGTTACTTCGCGTGATTTGTACAATTCAAAATTATTATCTGATTCACCATTTTAAATTAATTTCCAGGAAATTTGAAAACCTTGTGTCATCAAAATCTTTTGTATCTGAGGAAAAGTTGATGAATGTTTCGATAATATATCGATCCTTTCAGCTGATAAACATACGATTTAGTATTGCAATGAGAACACTACTTCTGGGACTCTTATCAGATAGTAGTGTTGCTCAAATAGTCTCGGCATATTTTCTGATCTGCGAATCGTCTGAAGAAGCATCAAATATTCCCTTGTCACTTTGCATTTTCTTCTCTGCAGGGCTAGTGCAAACTATAATGATAAACTTGGTGGTCTTCGGTTTCCCTGGTGATTTTCATCAGGATTCTGTCAAATTGTTGGAAAGACTAGGTAAGTTGGTAAGGCTGCGTGGAAATCGTTTCGGGTATCGCGAAAGAAGAAGGTTGGAAACATGCTTAAAATCGTTTAGGGTTGCAAGAATTAGTCTTGGATTATCGAATTTCGTAGAGAAAACTACGCCGTTAGTGCTTGAAATGTTTTGTATGAATAGAGTTATTGATATGCTACTAGTAAGAAAATAAGATAACTCTTATTAAATCTTTATTCTAAAATATTGTTACCATTCCCAAACAGGAAAAGAACCAGTTCTATGTTTAGTCGAAACTATATATGCGAATCAAATTTTTTCTTCCAATATTATGTAGCAGTAAGTTAAATAGTTATTCAATAAACATTTTTACTTCAAAAATAAAGTACGTAACCCTTCACATCATGAAGTACAGATAAGTTAGGCAAAGGTGGGGTCAACAATATGCTGTTGTTAACATATTACGAAATAATAGTACATCTCCCACAATGATGTAGAAAATTGTAATAAATAAAATAATGAAATATTGAGGAATTTCTCTTCTGAGTTTTTATAACGAATGTTAATTAAGAAATCATATATCAGCGGTAATATTATGGAAATTAAATTCATCTTGCTACAAATGAAAAATTTATTTCATCTTGAGGTTTATAAGCGTTCCTTTTCTATCTTGTATACCTAACGACAACGACCAGTGTTATTTATGTTTAGAGAATAAAAATAAGTCAAAGTTAGGTTAAGTAAAAATAAGTAAATACGAATTTCAACTTTAATTTATTGAGATGACTCATGATTGTTAATAAAATAGGATTGTTTAGATAATGAATTAACAAGTACTCGTATGAACAAATTATATACCTAATGAATTGAAATTCTTAAATTTCTGATAAACCAAAGCCGTTCAAAAGGGTTCAACAGATTATTGAAACATGCCTAAATTTGATGTTAAAAACTCTTGATTACTTCGTTGTTTTCAAAATTTTATGTATGTTACGAAACTATGGTGATGATGGTGTAAGAAAAGTCCCCAAGATTCTACTTGCTAAAGTTTTAATGTATTCTTAATGGATTATAGGTGCTTACATTTGTGTTGAGTATTTATAATTTTTCTAATATTCAATTTTTCTAACACGAGTTTTTGTGAGATAACCCAATACATACCCAGTGTTATACAGTGCGTTAAGTTTGGCAATGGCAACAACCCTGTTCTCATACATAACAAACAGAAGGCTTGCAGTTACCATTCCAAAACAAAGAATAAATAAGAGGGAAAATACATTAATTTTACGAGGATCCGTTCCTATCTCACTAATAATACTTCCTGTAAATCTATCCATCCAATCATTATAGTATTGTTTCCACCAGTCCAGAATTCCAGATTGTGGCAGCATCTTTATACGTAAATGTAGAGCTCTTGGGATGTGTCCTACGAAATCGTATCCTTTAAGATACTCTTGTAATATATCCTTCCCAATATATGAAAAATCACCAAGTATTGTCGTTGATATTATTTTTAGATGTGCAAGTAGGGCTGTTTTCTCGTCAAGTATTACGGCAGTGTGGTTGCATGCTTTTAAATGAGTATGTACCAAAATGGATAGAAAATTTGGGTTCATTGCACCACTAACTTTGTTTATTGCCTTCTTCCAGTTCGGAATCAATTCCGAATGTTTTAAGTAAAGCTGTGTTCTCTCTGATGCTAAAGTTTTCATTTCATCGAGAAACAACCAATTTTCCGAGTTCTGATTGACGTAATACCACAAAACTGAAACAAAAGGAAAGGATTCATGATTATTGTTCTGACGTAATGAGAGATTAATGTTTTTTCTTTCTGAAAGTAGAAGCATGGTCTTCTTATGAAGTTCTGTTGGGACAACGTAAATGCGAAACGCATTCTTCACAAGAGAGTCGAAAGTATCAAACGGCCCTATTGGCGTCTCTACAGTCAATGCTGTAATATTATCACCTTTGTATTCATTGCATAGCACTAGAAATACCAATGGCAGCGAAAATGTTAACCAAATCACAATCCAATTTCCGGTTTTGTGAGGTCGCTGCAACAAGTTGGTTCCCTGCTCTAACATTGCGGCGAATATATTGAGTGTGACATATACGAAGTTCTGATCACGTTGCTTTTTTACATGCTTCATGCATCCAAAAAATCTATAACTTACTGACTCCTGCTTCGTGACGACCATGATTACCAGTAGACATAAAAGTAGTAAGGAAATCCATGAAAATCTGTCAAAGCAAGTGACAAGTTGCTGCAGACTGTAGATCCAGTTGTAACTCTCCCAGTGACAACTCACAAAACGTAAACCAGTTTTGTGAAATGCTAGCCCTAGCTCCGGAAATCCAGCTAAATTATCTGCCAATTTATATCTTACTCCTGGGACAAAAATTGTGTGGTAAACCACCATTCCATTGGTTCTACAACTACTAATCTTTAACATCCGTTTGTTGTCTGTGAATATTGTTGATATTCCGTCCACAGTAATATTTGTTGTACTCGGTTTCAGAAACATAATTGTGTGAACGTCAACGAAGAATTGCGGGGCAATACCTTTATCAACTAAATTATTATAAGTTTGCAGAGCCGGTTTTATTTGCTCAAATTTAAAATTCCAAGAATTAGCATTTATTTCCGGATTATCAACCAGCAACCAAGGTGGATCCATAGCAAGCTGCTGAACGAGCATCTCGTATTCGTGCAACTGATGCTTATATTTTGGTAGGAAATTTAGCAAAATATTAAGTTTTGGTTGACATGGATTACAATACTTGCAGTGAATGGCATACTGGCTTTGTAATGTGTCCCACAATAGTGTAGTTTCAGAAGCAATTGGGAATTCTGGAAACGACCAAATTGTTGACCTCCAAATATTTGGATGGGTGTGCTTTACAGGTAGTCCACCTTCAAACACAAGTAGATTGTATCGATGAACTGTATTTATATTGGACATTTTCCATTTGTATGATTCATACTCAAGTATAAAATCGATCCAAAACGGATCTTTGAGAAGTAGGTCATTTCGTTGTATGCTGTACAGTGCTGGGATTGATTGAGCAGATGGGGGGTACAAGTAAATCCTTGCTTCACATTTGGTGCGTCTGTGTGTCAAGCCAAATTTTTCGCTTGAAGTAAAATGAATATAGTTTATAAACTTTTCAGTCTGGAGATATGAATGGATTAAAGATTCGTTGCTTATTTCCACAGGAGTTATAATGAGGCTTGGCATATTTAAATTTGCATAATAGCGCTTTAAAACAATTGGTTCTTGCAAAAGAAATGGACTAATATTGATTCCAGGAAAATTTAGTACATGGGTAACGCATTCTGAAAACGTATTCAAGTGCATGGATATATAGTGGTAGAGCTCTTCGTTTTTATAATAATCTATGAAGTTGGGAATCAAGTTTGCTTTGATTTCAGCTTTTAGGAAAGAACTGACAATGGTCAGAAATAGTATTGTAGACATTTTCATACTTCCCTACGATGATTATAAGTTTTTGGGTGTGGGTATATTAATGATGAATAAGCGAAGTTTTGCTTTAAGTAAGGTCTACATATAGCGCTCACACTAAATTTCAAGTTTACTCAATGGTCAATTTTAATTATAAATGTTTTATTTGGTCAGTAGTTGCCACTAAGAGTTTGAAATTGTAGCAGAATTAAATTTACGTAAAGAATAAAATAACTTGACGTCTGCGTTTAGTGCATACACTACACGTATGCTTTAATGTGAATCTCTACTAGTATAGTTATAAGCTAACAATAATAAGCTATCGTATTTTGTTCCAACTATCTGTTATACTTATATTGTAACCCCAATCAAAGAGGCCTATATACTCACAATGTCAATATAATATTAAATCTAAATAGTACACACGCTTCTGTGTGTTTTACTAGTAGTACTACCACAAGGCGAAACTATTCCATTTTGTCAACAAATCACTTTTGTTTAGCTAGAAATATTGCTTGACAAATATGAAACTATACCTATTTCCCTTATAAAAATTAGAATTTTGATTCTGAGTTGCAAATCTCTTTGTTTTGCCTAAAAAGCATAATTACTACTAAAAATTGGAAACAGTTTTGTTCCTACTGAACTTTAATAAAAATTTTGAAAGTACTCTACGGTAGCTTTTTGTGTGCGTTGTCAATGTTTTTATAAAAATATGTATGTTTTGAATTTACCACAGAAATTTTGACCAAAATTTTATTCCATAAACTAGTTACGCTTGAAAGTAAGCCAAACCATATACTGACTAAGAAAATGTATTGTACCGCTCCTTCAAACTATATACACTATTGTGTATTCTAAGCACTGGGGTTTTAAAGGTAAAAAATGCTTTTGCATTGTCATTTCGACCAATTGACGTCACATTTCCTGTTTGTTTGAAATATTTAATCGATCATGAAGAAGCCTATGGTCAAAGTCGTTTTAATGTCATCTGCTTGTATAGCTTTGTATTTTATACAGTTTTGCAACAGCAGTATTGTAAGTGCCATATAATTTTTAGAGGCCTGGACAGCATATGTTGCCATATTACTTTCTCGACTTGAAGTCCATCCTCCTTATCCTCGCTTTGTATCATAGATGACGGGAAACTCGGGCTTACATACCGTCGCACGCTTTAAATTGTCTAGACTAACGGACACGGACAAAAACATTAAGAAACTAATAAGAAGATAGTAAATGTAATGTAAAGCTCAAAAACCTTATCATGCATAACTTCAAAGCATGACAATTCAACGTTTATCTGTGTAAGCTACTTTAACTTGAAAGTGACACATAACAAGAGCTGAAATTAAAATTTGAAAAAAAGAATACGTACAGGACAATGCTCAAGATAATGTTTTCACTACATGGTAGAATTTCTAAGATATCACGGGAGTGTATGTATGTATGCAGCTCCGCACTGAAAGCAAAAGCAAATAGTTCTTCACAATCAATAAATTGAACAAACACTTCGCATATAAGGATGATTTGAACCATCGGAAATGGTAGCCTTAACAGAAAATTATTGATTTTTAATGATATTTGCATCATTTTGAAGATTCAAATTTGAAAAAAAATGAAGGAAATATTAAATTTTCACATTGGTTAGTAGTGGGAATTCTAAATCAATATGTAAATAAGTCATGATAAATTTCTTTGGCATGCTGTGAAAAAATGTACTGTAGTTTTGAAACTTTTTCATGGTTTATTTATTACTGCATTTTCTGGAATTATTATTTATTATTATTTATTACAACATGGATAATGAATAATGCTACGAATAATTTAAAGTGATTCAACATTTTTCTTGAGGACAACTTGCAATATACTGGAGGAAACCAAGATAACATTCTAAATTCGAAAATTTAAATGAGTGCACACATTTTAACATAATAACTTTGTTCTGGGCAAACAAATCCTCAGAGTACTTTTGGATTTTCTAGCTGCGTCAAATAAATTTTATTCTTAGCTATTCCGTCATATTAGTGCACACAATATATTGCTTACCAAACAGGGAAAAAACTTATTAAATATCTCTTTGAGAGCTTTTTACTCGCTTTTTTAACTACATAACCAAAGATTCGTGAGAATCTTCTAGTATTAGTATAATTAGTATGGCGGGGCGTATCGTTGGTGACGTTTTTCTGTGTCTCCAAGAAAGGTCAGGGAGACTTGGCGTGCGA
>JAQIXW010004383.1:0-11696 GCA_034700685.1 Willowsia buskii
ATTTCGTATTGACACATATTTAGGTAAAGTAAAATGCAAAAAGTCGACGGAGTACTTTAGTCGCCCCCCTCTTTTACCCGCCCCCCTTTAATAAGCGCCCCGGCGACTACTGACTAAAAAGTCGACGGAGTACAATAGTCGCCCCTGCGTTTATATCAGCATTTACGGTATATATAAGCAGGTAAATATATTATCGAATGTTAGTAAAGGCAAAATAAATAAAACCATGCATTTTAAAATGAAACAAACCGCGTTTACTATTGAATTTATGTATTTATTGTACATTAAATTCTTAGATTACTGTAGTAAATTTTAGAATTCATATTAGTACATTATTTAGTTTATTTTTTTTATCAATTAGTCACTTGTTTTGTGGTTCATGATTCAATTATAAACATTTGAACATTTACGTTTTTTACAAGGAATCAGACGTGCACGGAAATTCTTAGAAAACATTATAGATCTTCTGATTATCAGTAATATAGTCCGGTACAAAGTCAGTAATAATAACGTGAATTTCTTTCTGCTTTCAAATACAAGGAATATGCAACCAAACATACACATTAAAAGCAAAAATGCTAGAACTGCAAGCATATCATTAAACAATTTGATCCGATAAGGGTAGCTCAAGTTTACTTGCTTTCTTTAGTCGATAATATCTATACAATCTATCCGCCCAATCATGCCACTTATCCATTATACCACTTTGTGACAGTCTAGAATGTGTCTCCAGCATATAATTTCTGTTTACAGTGTACATGATCACAAATTTTTCCATGTTTGAAAGAGTTTCTGGCAATATATATCTTTGAACATTTCTCTTGCCCTGTTCCCTTATTATCGAACGTTGTAGCATGTTTAAAAATCTTGAAATTAAACTTTGAGAGCTTACGCATGCAACCTTTTTGTTTAGCAATTGCTTAGCATAAACGTCATATGTTATTTCTGTCATATCAACAAAGCTGCTATTTAACCTGTTAAGCAAGCCCTTTATACGAAACTGATGATAATACGTGACATTCCCTTTAAACTCATAATGACTTTCATGTAGAATTTTGTACCCGTCTCCAAGCATATCCGCCAAATTTTCATACGCTCTGGGCTGCTCAGGAACTGTCAAAATGCTGACAATTCCGTTTCCATATAACCAAGACATAAACAGACAAAATACCTCTATAATTACAAAAAGTTTTACATGTGTCCAATAACTGGATGTGGAATTTCCTATGGCAACGGACACCGCATCTAAAACTACTTGTCCTAAATCATATTTTTTGCTGTGCACAAAATGTCCTGAGCAGACCAAAACAATGATGGCTAGAATAATTGCAAGTTTAGTTAGCAGCCAAATGTCAAGTGAAAGTGGGCTAATCCAAATATAAAAATCGATGTGAGTTTTATCGTCATTTATATTTCCTTGCGTTTTAAAATATACAACCTGCATTGCTACAAACTTAGAAAGTAGCATTCCTGTTTTCAAAGCAATATTATCGTCAATTGTATTTCCATAGTTAGCCAGCTGGATGTCATTGAAAACAAACTCACGATTGAGGACCTTTTGTCTTTGGTTTCGTTCTTCAGGTATGTTCGTGAAGAGCATGTTTAATGAGATGTTGTGAACTTTGGAGAGCAATATTGTAGACATGACTTCTTTCTCGCACCTGAAAAACTCACGTGACTTGAAAAGCAGTCTCGCACAAGCGTATCTATCGTTTTTGTAATGTTTAATGTAATGGTTTGATGTCAGAGTTATAAACGCTGGAACTGTTTTAACAACAGTAGCAACACGGAAGAGATGTCTGTGAAATTGCTTTGGGTTTATGATGTCATTCAACACGTTAAAGGAGTCTGAGTTTACTGGCAATTTTTCATGAGAACAATAACCAGCGCAAACAATTCCATAATAAAGTTGTGTGTTGCCGTTTTGGCTAACTTCAAATGAAAGTACAACTTTTAGTGCAGGAACATATCTGGTTTGATAAGGAAACAAGGAATCAACAGTTGATGAAGTTTTGTAGCTGTATAGGAAACGAATACGTAAAAACAGAAACATAGTTTCTGTTCGCATTGCATACAGACGATAGGGATAATTAATAGGTATATTAGTGTAGTGATTGTTAGGCAATGGAGCAATGATGGTTATAAATGGCTGTCTGTATTTAAAGGTAAAATATTGTAGTAGATTAACGCGAGAAAATAAAAGTAAAGCAGGATTTATGTTAGTCGGCAAGTAACAATCTTCAAAGCCAATTGAGTATAAGAAAACTTCATGATTATTGGGCTCGTTATCATTTCTCAGAAAAATTGATTGCAATACTGGTCTAAATGCATGATTTTCACAAATATTTGTAAAGACTTGGATGGTAGGTTGGGTCAAAAGTATTAGAAGAAGGGCAGCCAAAATATTTGCCATATTTCAGCTTGACAACTTTCGTTACAGTTTTTGGTCCTGTAGACTTGTATTGAAGAATCGCAAAGTGTTTAGACCAACCCGTTGATTTCCACGGAGCTTGGAACAAAGATTAAATTATTGAATTTCATGCAAAACTAATAATAATACCATTTTTACTAATACACCAAGTATTTCTGATATTCTTCTTCTCGATAACTTCCTAATTAAAACAAACGCCTTTTTTGCCAGTTTTAACTACAAAGACGCACAATGTCCTCTTTTGAAACTTTACCAAGAATGTTAGGTTTACTACACCTAAATCTTGTAGAAATAGTGCATTTACTTAAGCATGAACACACAAAGAGAAGTGGTCTTGTGCTGATATTGGCCATGAACAAAATGTTGAAGGTTATATTTAAGAACATTGGAAGTAAAAAATGAATGTCCGCATATTATTAATCTCTTTAAAGCTACAAGATGGAAATATTTATCTAGCGTTTTCATACATTTGGTTACAGTATAAAGAGTTGAAAAACCAAGGAATGCATGATTACAGGATTCGATGTATTTATATGAGTGAAATTGTATACGACCCTTATAAAATGAAGATACTGATTTAACGTTAGAAGGGTATGATATGATGTTGATTACATGTGAAACTTTTACTTCCGCATTTCATTCGCGAGAGCAACATTCCAAAACAAAAAAATGCGCAGTGAACTTGAGGCCAAAATGGTTACAAGTTATAACGTTTCTTGTTGCTCAATCCCATTTTTATCTCAGTTCATAAAATCCAGGTTCGCCATTATTTTTATAGCTGAATTAACTATTGGTTTACTGATGCAATCATTACATAGAGAGTACAATGATGTCAAAACTTTTTGAAAGTTTAAAATATCTGCTTAAACTTGAGATAATAAGCAACACAAAGACATTTCACAGCATTCTACAGGCATTAAAAGTTGACAAAATTGCGAGGTAAAGGTCCTTGGAAAAGTTAAAAATGAATAATTTATTTGATTGCTGGTTCTTTTTTTTCTTTTATACTTACTAACGCATTGAACAAGACAAAGGCGTGCCAAAGATACATGGTATGTATTTAATGAGTATGTGTTTTATGAAAACAACGTTGATCAAATAAGTTGATTACTTGATCCTTACTTCCTTGCATTTACTACATATTCAAGCTTATTGTTGTAATGTTGTAAAATATTAGCTTCTACATGTAATGTAAATATGTAACATCTTAAAATTAATATGAAGCAACTTTTGTTACACAAACAAAAAATCAATCTGAAATTAAGTAAACAAATGTTAAACAAGTGAATGTATTGTAGGTTTATATCCAAAATTAAAAAATATGAATACCCTTGAATTCATATCATTAAACATCTATAAGCGTAAATTAATATGCTAGAATACTGGTTTGTTAGCCCAACTTATCTTTCTAATTCTGAAGAATTTTCCAAAATGTGTTGACGCTTGGCAATGCAACTATGACAAAAATAGGAAGAGAATACCTGCATGATATTCATAAATGACTTCATGGCGAATGGTCAAAGTGTTTATGTTCTTTAATTCAAAAATTCAATATGGAATTATAAGCTTTGAACATCATTTATACTTGAGCAAGGATAAATTACTTTTACCACTCTTCAACACTAACATGCAGAGATGAAAAATAAAGTGCAAGTTTAATAGATATTCTATTTAAAAATTTAAGAGTCTTCAAAAGAATTTGTTTGTGCCATGTTTTCAATATTTCGCAAGTTTTCGAAAGGCCTTCATAGCCATTTTCAGTTAAAAACAATATAAAAGCAATTCCAAGAAACCCAATCCAAAGGTATAGACAGGGAGAAAACTTTTGTAAATCTATTTCATCTGTTCCTTTAAAGGAGATCATTTCATTTGTTTTATTAAAAGCTCCGAATTTTAATTTGTAAGCCCAAGTTGACCAATCGTCCCAATGCTTAGATAAGCCTGCATCGTGCATTCTCATGACAGATTTGTGTAACCAAATTTTATTGATAGTAGATATTGTCCAAATAAGGGAGTACTCTTTTATCGGATCTTGAATTGCATAGCAACGTGAGTCAATAGAAGAGTTAGCTACATTAACATACTTTTCAATCAATTCCTTCATTGATTCATAGCCCAAGGTCTCCATTGGCAACCCCAACCGCTGGGTCAAATATTGGGCAAAATATTTAGGGCCTGGTTCTTCAAACATAATTTCTCGAAAGCTACTGTTTAATAAATGGTATATCTCTTTAGCTTTAAACGTGAACTTATACATTGTTTCTGGCGTTTTTGTTGATGATTTAAAGCTTTTATCAAACATAAGTTTGTTGTTGTCCAGCAGAAAATCTTTTATGGAATTATATGGCTCTGGAAACAGTATCACGGAAACAAAACTCGTCATGGTTTCACGATAAAAAGAAGAGACGAAAAACCCTAGGAAGGAAATGGCTGTGAAGAAATATTCGGACATGGAAATTCTTACGCTACTCGGCTACAGCGTAGCAGGGAAATCAGGGATTCAAGATCCCATTTTCAGGGATTTTCAGAAAAAAAATCAGGGATTTTTTTGGAAAATCCGTTTTTTTGCTCATCAGGGATTTTGGGGGGGGATCAGGGATTTCATTCGGAAAATCCGTTTTTTTGCTCATCAGGGATTGAAAAAAAATCAGGGATTTTGGGGGGGAAAATCAGGGATTTTATTCGGAAAATCCGCTTTTTTGCTCATCAGGGATTGAAAAAAAATCAGGGATTTTTTCGGAAAATCCGCTTTTTTGCTCATCAGGGATTGAAAAAAAATCAGGGATTTTATTCGGAAAATCCGTTTTTTGCTCATCAGGGATTGAAAAAAAATCAGGGATTTTTCGGAAAATCCGTTTTTGCTCATCAGGGATTGAAAAAATCAGGGATGTTGTCGACAAAAAATCAGGGATGTTGTCGACAAAAAATCAGGGATGTTGTCGACAAAAAATCAGGGATTTCCTATGAGAATTAGGTATCAAAGAATTTACGTATCAGGGATGCATGTAAGAATTTCCATGTCCGGAAATATTTGCGAGTTCGCTTTTGCCACCCTAACTGTCCTATAAATATTCCTTTTGTATTTAAGACTGACTCCACATATTTGGTAACTGTAAAAGGTTTTATAATGGGAGCCAAGAGCCAAGGCCGCAAACAATATAAATGATATTGTTAAAACCAACACTTCCCAAGATAGCGGTAAACACCAGATGAGATACGATGATATCTGCATTGGCCCTTTTGTTATGCAATAAACTATTTTGCTACTGGAGTGCTTTGCGAAGCTGTAACTAAAGGAACGGTCAGTATTTGGATAAGAGTCATCAGTCTCAACAAATGGACCTTCAATAAACTGTCTATGTGTGTTTAAAATGGGAACAATTGTATTTTCTGGGGAAGCAGAAAGTTCCAATGAAATATTGTGAACGTTTGCCAATGCCAATGAGAGAATAGTCATTATGTCGGCTTCACAGTAGTAGGATAGATATGTTAAAGTTCGAAATTTCCACTGACAATCATGCCGTTTTTTCCCTTTATTTTGGTCAAAGTATTGAAGGAATCTTGTATTAATTGCTACCATTACTGATCGGAGATTTGCATTCCAAAAGAACATTTTATGTGTGCTTTCTGGATGCAGAACTTTTTCGGTTGCAAAGGAGACCCCGTACTGTTGCTCTGAACAATAGGAATGACACAGAAATTTGATATTTGGCATCGGCTCTTGTAAGAACATAATTACTTTTATTGCCGGGGACCAAAGTATAGTGTTCAAGAGGATTAACTCGTTGAACCATGGCAAATGCTTGTTAGAATGTTTTGAATCCAGAAACACGAATATTGTTTTCTCGCTAAATGAATATTGACGAATTGGATTATAGGTATATTCATAGTCCAAGCGCTGCCAAAAATTAATAAACACAATTGTAAATGGCTGCGTGTACTGAAAAACTAAACTGGTTCTATCAATTATCGTCGAATACTTATTCAATATGATTCTGCGGGTTTCCCGAAAGTGTGAAATGCACTCATTGTTAATGTTAATAAACGCTACTTGGTACTGCTCATCAACTGCATTGATTTGTTTTGCGAAATCAGCGTGTCCGATGTTGGTAATACCGTTACATGCGTGTGCATTGTATGCAACAGCGTCAATTGCCAGCAACTAAACAGTTTTTAGAAGGAAAATATTATATGAAGCCATATTTGTTATCATATTTAGATCGTTTATTTCGTTAAAAGCGGATTGATGTACTATGTGACCGATGTTTCCTGAATTGCTATTCTGAAATGCTGTCTCCAAGCATTCAAGCTCACGCTCAAATATTTGTGATTGTGTCTTTTTGTACTTTAGTAGTAATTGTCTGTTCCTTAACTAAAATTACCCTAGTTGATTTCATCAGCCTTATAATTTCAAAAGACATGTAACATAGACTTTAAAGTTAAATGTTAGATTCGAACAAGTGGACCCAAATACACCCACGTAAAAGATCCAAATGCACTATAGTTTTCAAATTATTCCTGTAAGACTATTTTTATACTTCCAATTATTTTAATACGATTACAGCAAAATAATATCCAAAACACATGCCATTTCTGGATTAAATAACATAGTCCATAGGATGCCTGAACTCTACCCAATTTTCTGATATTAGTAACAGTGTTTTTCACAAATTCTTTTAGTCGAAGACTTTGTTATGATGATATCCATGATTTTTGTTAAAAATTTCTACAAATTGGACTCCGTTTAGGCATATTGAAACTAATAAAGAGTGGAGATAAAAACAATAAATCAATTTGAAGGAAAAAATGCTTTCTTAAGTTTGAAACTTTCACATATTTAAAAATTTTTGATTCTGTGGATGTATACCAAGCCACAAAAAAAAGAATAACTAATAATGACGCCAGTCTCGTAGAACACGATAGACAAACGAAAAACGAAGGTTAGAATGTTAAAAATAACATTGTTAATCATTTTTAAATGTTTTAATGCGCAATATTCTAGCACCGTGAAAATATATAAGAGAAAGTTATTAGCCTGTGTCTAATAGACTTTTTATAGGGCATTACGTGTTTTTGTATAGTTTGTATGTCGTATGAAACTATACTGGAGCTACTGCAATTTCCGGCTCAATTTTAAGTTAATTTAATGATTACTGAGTCGCTGCTTCTTATTAAGCAGTTACCAAATAGAGCACAGTAGACAAACGAAGGTCAGAATGTTAAAAATAATTGTGTTGCTCATTTTCAAATGTTTTATATGTTCAGTCAGTGCAGTGTGAAAAATATAAAACGAAAATTTATTATGGGTAATATTGCCTTTAATATACATTTTGTAGACACATTGTATCAATATACATGAAAAAATAAGTTTTACTTGTATATGTATTTAACTTTGCTGCATTTTCACTAAAAAAATATTTTATTAGAAGAAGTTTGGCTGTGGGAAATACAAGGAATTTTTTTATCGAGTTTCCTAACAGAGATGATTTAAAATTGAGTTCCCTTCGCTCTGAAGTTTTGAGTCAGAACTTACATGCATAATGAGTAATCTTATTAGTTGATGCTACTGTGTACAAAGTACGAAAGAAAGCTATTTGGATTTATACGCGAAATGACTTCAGTACGAAATACGAAAAGAATGACAAGTAGAATAGAGTGCCAGCCCAGTGCCCAAGTCGATTTCGATTACATCACGAATCGAAATTAGCATGCCAATTACTCAGCATACTAACATAAACATGACAAATCGAACTTACACCTTTATAGGTTCCATTATAGAAACGCATTGCTACACATCATCTGTACTGTACATCACATTCCAACAGCTCCATCTCATTCTGCCCATTTTTAAAATCTGCATCCTCCTCTGAAAGTCTAGAATAGTCGAGAATATTATGTGGATTCTGTTGCTAGTCTCTAAATTCCAAAAACTGGGTCTCGAATGCTCACATTACAAATACTAGCTGCATTACATAGCTAGTCTCTCAATCCACCGTTATTAGAATATTGTTAATTACTTGGACATTAAATGGACAGCTCAAAAGCCTGATGCAATGCAGATGATTGGAATGCAGATAAGAAGATGTATGTATTTTGTTTAATGAGTGTTTAATGAGAACGCGAAACGCGACATTACATGACCCATTGAAACAATATGCTTCGTTTTTCGTTTCTCATCATTCATGATATCCTCATATATTATTGATTTAACCTTTTCGTATCTCCACAATGTCACCGGTTCACTATACAATAAGAAGAACAGCATGAATTATGATTTTTTTCAGAGTGTACGTATCAACTCCTCATTAGAATGGGTTATCCAGGTTTGAAGAGGGAGTTCGTAATCAAAAACTGTTCGCAGGGAGAAGTAGGAAGAAGATAATTTTGACAGAAATGCTGACAACTTGTACTGGTGAGAATGGGGCAAACTGAGACTACTAACTATTCAACTTAATTGTTGACGCCAACGTTATCAATTTGCCAATTAAAATTTTTTAAGCGTATGCTATAAGAAAGGGAAGGGGACCCAAGTTCGAGATGATGTTAGGTTGGATAACAACGAGAACTTCAACGAATATTTGTAAACTATCATTAAATCGGCAAAACATACATTTAATCTGGAGGGCCGATCAAAGCTGGGGTGCAAAAATAATAGTAATTACTTATATATATTTATCTATGCGTATTGTGTCAAAAATACTGACAATCCCCCTTTTATGACGACGAATGATACTACATAATGAGAAAAGTCTTTAGTAGGGAAAGTTATTACAAGGGAGGATGGTTGATGAGCAATGAGCACAACGGGAAAGTGCAAACTACATGACACATTACATGATTCAGTTTGGGTAACCACAGTATTTGATTTGTGCTTTCTAAAGTAAAAACAAATGCAATATAAAAAGTATAAAAATTGTATGAATTGTATTTTACCCATGCACGATTGCACGAATGTTGGATTGTTGATTGTTGCCTTTTATTTTATGAGTATGCGTCGAGAAAAAAATGATACGCAAGGAAGATGTTTTGTTATCATTTTGAGGGGAGGGACGGAGGGAGTACAGAACAATGAATATTGCATTCCAAATATCTGAAGCTGAACCGAAACTGAAAATTGAGCAAACCATACAAAGTGTAATGTCTGGCTGGTGTATCATTATATAATGCATTGGGTTGTTAATTGTGTGAGCTATAAAAAAATGCTAATGGGACATAAAATTTGTTAGCACAATTCTTGTATTTACAATATTTATTGTTCTCTGTCATGTCTTTGTAAAAAGAGGAACTGATTCTAGATAACTTTAGCTAATTGTAAGTATTTTACGAAACCATCATATTTTGAGACAACGATACATGTAGTTATAGTTTCATGTTCATGTAAAAATATGCATACGTCTAAGCTTTATCAAGCGTTCATCATAAAATCATTATATGAAGTTTATGAATTCAGAAAACTATCGAATTTCAAAATCATCCCCACAATAAAATAAGCTCTTGGAATGCATGCTTTTCTTACCGGAAATCGTTTGATAGAAACCTGTGTTGATGTGTAAATAAAAACTTGAATAAACTATATTTCCACACGCAAGGGTTTCGTTCAAAATTTTGTTTCAAACATTTAATGTCAATGCGTTTGACCATTTAAATATCGAGTTTTGAGGCAATGAAAGATCCAAAGTTTCTAAATTCAAGGTCGATAATTTCAACATTAAGCATCTTGTAAATCCAGTTGTGAATAAATGTAGAGAAAATATTTCAGCGTTCTCCCTTATTGAGCATGGTCAACTTTTTTCTCTCAGCTGGAGTGAGTTGCTATGGAGAAACACGAAAGCATATGGAAATACATAACATTTAAATTATATAAACAACAAAGATTTATTTACCCGATTATTCTGTGCGTGTACAGCAACCAGTAAGCAGAAAAATATGAGGGCGGCTATTAAATTGTTTTTCATCCTGAAATCCGACTGCAGAATGTTGTGAAGGAGAGACAAAAAATTATGCAACTTAAAAAATCACTGATTTAGGTTTCGTAGATACAAAAATGGAATGTACTCTCTACTGATTTGGGCTTCGTGATGCTGGATTTGGAGTTGTCTAGTCAACGAACAACGTGTAATTACCAGGAATAAGATCTGATAAGGCGGCATTCAATTCAATCTTTATTACAACACAATCTGCTATAAAATCAGTAAGCACAATGCTATCACAACAATAAATTGTTCTGTGTCATGTATGCCTTATAAATTTATTTACGGAACTTAAACTTATTATTTCACTAATAATGTATCAACCCACAACATTTTAGATAACGATATATGCTTTTGTTAGAAAATAGTTCGATTGCAAATTGGAAATCACCGAGCTTAAAAATGTCGTGAAAATTAGGAAACGAAATGCAATCACGGAGCACATGTTTTTAAAAATTATTTCTATTATTATTGCTACGACATTTAAGTATAATAAAACAATTATGATATGTCGGAGAAATATCAAAACCTCTAAAAACCAGAGTTGAACAACACAGAAGAGATTTACACACCAGAAACGAAAAATCAGCACTGGTCAAACATTTACAAATTCACCATACTCATTATGCGGATTTGGACTCTCGGAAAATTTAAGGAACATCTTTGTATAATTTCCAATGACACGATAAATGTTTCACGTGGACAACAAATTTCTAAAGTTTGGGATGCTTCTCTACCTACATTTATGAAACCATTGCGCAAACCGAAATATATTCATTGTCTCGAGAAAAGTAATTACATCGTCACTAGTTGGTAATATTTCCTCTAAATACTAGCGGTAAAGAGTAACGCTTTGAAAGCTAACTATATGTATGTACGTGTCCTAAATTATGCTAGACAATTTACTTCTAATTTCCATTTTATAACTCAATCATCTATTTTGTTTTATCAGTTAAACTCCTGATGATGATCGCAGTTAGCGATCGAAAGCTTGAGTAAATAAATAGTCTTTGTTTCAAAATGCCATCCATGCACTCCGTTCCTCCCTCTCCTCGTTCCAATAAAACAATTGATGCAATAGTCTGTCTGAGTAGTAGTTTGTTTGGGGTGCTTCCCAAAAGATAACAAATATTTGTGATTGGAGTTTTGATCATGAAATTGAAGTAGGGTTATTTTGAATTATTATGACTAGTGTGAGCAATGGCAGTTTTAATTATCGTCGGATTCTACCAGAAAGGTGATGATAGATGCTACTGCTGCACAGAACTGAAAAACGACAAAGTTGTATAATATAT
>JAQIXW010004384.1:0-11693 GCA_034700685.1 Willowsia buskii
AGTCTCGGAAAGTTTTCAAAAATGTAGTAAACCCATTGCTGTCTAAAGTTTGGAGTGTGCAAAATTGTAAAATGCTTCTTTTGTTCACTATTTGGTTCGTCAGTGTAGCAGTTTTGTGCAGTTGAAATGGTTAATGTCAGTATCTGCACTAAAACAAGATAATAAATTGGTGTGAGATTGAAATTTGAATTGATCATACTGAAACAGTAAGAAAGCTGAGAGAAAAACTTAGCTTAAATATAATGTTCAATAGATTCTAGCAACTTTATTTGCGCTAATTCTTAAACTCGCAAGAATAAGCGTATGGTTTTCTGATTTGGAATTTATTTGGAAAAAAGGAAATTTTGACTATAATATTTGATGACCGATGCTGCTTAGTATGCAAACAACGACTAATTTGTTCAACTTATAATTTTTAGTGCTACAAATGTGATGCGTGTCAATAATCAGCTATTATATAATGCTTGAATGTCAATTTGTCGGTGACAATAGTTGTTTATGTAACATCCGTTTTGTAAAAGCTGACATAAAGAAGCATGACATTTTGTCAAATATGTATGTGGAGGTTTTAATAGGTTGCAAATTGGTATTTTTTACAGTACATACGAGAATCTTGCAAAAACGATGCCCGCAATGAAAGAAAAAGGCGGCATACCTTCAATGCCCGACCCAGGACATATCCCGATACTTCCTAATACCCTCGTTTTCTCTAAAATATAATGGCAATTAGTCCTTGTTTCATATTAATGTTATTTAGCAAACTAAAATTTGCATGCAAACACAAACACATCTTATGTAGTCTGGTTTTCAGACATTCAGTAAGAGACAAGCGCATTCGTTTTTACCAAGTTAATGTATATGGCAAGATATTTTTTATTAGTATTACTTAGCCATAAAAGGATATTTAATTTTTTTTTAATTTCCGTAAAATATCATTTGATGTGGTTAAATAAAATGTCAAAAAATATTTGGTACCAACTAGTATGCGCGTTTCAAATAAAGCTACAGTTGTCACTTTGAAGTATTTACAAACGCTTAATATTTTTAAATTGAAATCGGAGCAGAAAGTTATCTTTTATCCTTTTGAGCGTATTTCAATGAATCTAGAGCACTTACTAACTATCAATTATTTCTAAATCACTAAATGTAGGTTACATAAAAATTTCACACTGCAGACAGCAATATAAGTGTACGGTAAGGGTAAGAAGAGTGTGTAAGTAGCAGCACTTCTGAAAATAGGTACGCAGACATAGCCTAAAAATGAAAATATATCCATATCTTTGCTACATAGCATAATGTAAATAACAAATACAACAAGGCTAGCAAAATTCGTAACTAATGCATCATGAACTTACTGGAAGTCGATCAATAAGACTTCAAAATTTACCTTTTTGACTTAAAATTCATAATCTGAGGAGCGCTATTGTTTTATTGACGGTGTCGGGTATGACAGTGCTCGGGTACGACGGTGGAATCAGAAAAAGTTATTGTTGTTTAAAAAATTAGTGGCTTATAAAAGTTTTTACACTGCATTCTCAATAACTTAAAAAACGAAACGAGCTTCGGTTTAAAAAATATACCACACAACCCCACGGAGTGGTTCCTGTTTTAATGTTTTAAAGACCGACACCTTCTCGCTTTTTATCTATTTTTGTTCCATTTGTTCAAACATTTGTGTGGGAACAGACAGCATATATATTTGCTTTTGCCCTTGAAAAACAAGATTTTTGGTTTTCTTTTGTTTGTTGAAATAACTTGAATACGTATAGATTTTTAGGCAATTGCTTTTTAAGTATTTATATATCACGTTTTTGGGATAATTCAAAATTAATAAAAGATGGTTCCATATAAATAACTCATTTGTGAAGCTTTTCATTCAGCGAGTTCGGGATATTGGTTAAATGGAGTGATTAAGAAAGTTATAACTTAAATATAAATATGATACGCATTTCACATCAGAGCCTCTACTGCCCAATTTTGTTGGGACTCAAGTTATTTTTAATTTGATCCACACAAAAATTTAGAACTTCACAATAACCTGCACAATACTTGTTTACATTTTATGCATATAGTACTCGCTTAAAATGGAAGAATTGTATGCCGCCTCTTTAATGCATTGTTGTTGTTTTTTTTATTTGCTTTCAAAAGACACACGTTTGGCATGAAACCATCCATTAAAATGATTGCTGCGTGGATGGTAGCCGTACCCAAAATCCTATTTAAGAAAATCGCTTCTTTTCAAGCTGTAATTAGTTCGAAGATATCTTATTCCATTATGAAAACGTTTTGTACAGTGCAATTTCTAGTGCATAGGAATTTTTTCAGCGGATTGACTACTGATTACTGCATTGCTTGTTCCAAATAATTGAAATATTTTATGTGATGCAATATCAATTATATCATATGTGTTTAAAAAATGAGTTTTTATATATTTTGAAAGCTGATCAAATATAACAAGAATTGTTGTAAACATATTTTTGGTTGTATTTTTAAACTGAGGCATTTCAACATTGCAAGAAAGCAATCTAAATTTCATTGGTGTTCGACTGAAATCAAGATAATGGAGAAGACAAGGATACGTTAAAGTATCCGGTGATAGAGCCAGGAAAATCCTTCTTATCAAAATCATCATTCAGCTCAAACAGGAAATGATGTCACACGTTGTTATTTACTCCGGTTCACCTCCGCGTAAATGTGTGGATTGT
Organism: Willowsia buskii; assembly: GCA_034700685.1. Lineage (NCBI taxonomy): Eukaryota > Metazoa > Arthropoda > Collembola > Entomobryomorpha > Entomobryidae > Willowsia > Willowsia buskii. The sequence goes on from JAQIXW010004384.1 coordinate 2,706, forward strand.
GGATCCTTAAAAGCAGACGCTCCATCCGACGTGGTGCACAGGCTTGCAACCCGCAGGCGCAACAATTTTAAACGATAAGAGGTACCAGAGTCAGCGATACCAAGTAAGCAGACCAAGAACGCAAAGGTCTTCTGAGTCACTGCTGTGGATGCCACCGGTCCCGTCATTGTAAAAAACGAAGAAAGCGAGGGTCGTTCTGTTTACTTTCCTCCAAACGTTTGTGCTTCGCCGTGGTCGTCTAGACCACCCCGACAAGAACAAGACCAACTTAACAGGCGCATGTCACCAAAAAATGCAAATGGGATGAGATGCAGCGCCATCCTTCACAAGATGCTATAGGGGTTCAACCCCCATCCGTGACACTCCTTTGTCGTGTCCTAGGCAACTGCTTTGTGCAGCAAGCACACCTAGAGGTCCTCACCTCATAACGGTCACAAATAAAATTACATTAGCTTTTTAAGTAGTTATTTTTGTGCTCTTCAATCCACAAAGAGATAAAACTTATTATAAATTTATTAATATTTGCTTGTTACTGCAAGAATGGATCAAGAAGCGACAGAAAGACAACAGCAAACATTACCCGTGCAAAAGCCATGTGGGTTGGTAATTATAGCGGTGGTCGATTTTATGGCAGGATTTTAAAAATAATTTGGCATTACTTAAAAAAGATAAAAAGATAAAATGTATAAACAATCAAACCGGTTTTAACCAAAAACAACTTTGACGTTTTTATTGATTTTAATAATGGATCTGGAAGCTTCAAACATGAAGCAGCGAAATTGTCTAAAGCAGAGACCATGTTGGTTGCCGTTTATAGCTATAGCAGATACTACCACTGGGATTTTGGGATCAAGTTTTTTCATATTATATCAGATTGCTAAAAGCCTGTACCCATCCAGGGGTAAATAAATTTAAAGCTTTTATTTGGATGATAATAGAAACTTGTTTAGTTCTGATTTAACTAAATTAATAACTATTAAGTAATAATAAGTATAAGTTATCCTTTTTCCTGCTGACTTTTGTGTGACTTTCATGTAGTTTTTTTAGATTGGATCTTGTGATGTATTTATTGTCATCATGATTGGTCTTTATAATACTAATCTTCTTAATAATAATTAAAAATAATAAAATAAATTATTTTAATATTGCAGATTATCCCGATTTAACATTGATTGATTGGGTGGGAGTTGGTCTACTAAGAGGACTACTAATCAGTGTAAGTGCAATAGCTATACTTAAATTACTGATGTATTTGGACTCTTAAAACAATCAACAACAAATTTTAGATATGGAATCGCATAACACTTTGGTGGTGTCGCGTGTGGATTTTAGCCCAATTGATTTTTCTCTGTGATTGTAACATTATTGGCGGTATATGCTGGTCGCAGAACTTTAAATAATTCGTGAAATCAGTTTTTGCTGCTAGAGTCTGTACTAAAACGAAATAGTATACTGACGGAAACTTTCTTTTTGAAATTAACATGCTTCCTAAGTAAGATAGCCACACGATGAAAACCGCGATAAAGTATTTCTAACGAAGTTACTGTTACTACTCATCTAGCATAGCGACTACTGAATTTTTCAAGCAAACAAATGTGCAATTACAGAAGTTAGAATTTACTACAAAGCGAGAAAAATATTGCGTTATTCCTGGACGAACAAAGCTTTTTATTGTGTTCACAACCTATTGTAAGTTAAGCCTGTTTTTTGGAGCAATGAATGTGTACGTTGCGTAGGAAAATAATCACATTGCTTGCATAAACTCTGATGTACACATAAATTAAATTTAAACCCACGGATGGCTCCACTTTTACAGCTTTTCATATTCATTATATCATTATGTGATTTATGTTTCATGAGCTGTTTAAAGTATTAAGTGGCAAGAGGAAGTAAGCTTGATTAATTGGCTTGTAAAGAAATGAGGTAATTGCAAATATCAAAGAACACTGAGGCAAGCAATACGATAGCATGAATGAAGATATAGACATACCATATATGTCAAGGAAAATTTTCATTTTTAAAACGTTCAGTTGCTTCCCTGTAGTCAGATTTATAAAAGCATATTTCCGGGAAAACGCAGTGAAAATAATTTTCCCACGTAGTTGAAAGATATTTCCTAAAAATTATGCTTAAAATCCTCTGCATTCATGTCTTGCAATCAATGCAGGTGCTAATTAGTGCAACTTTTATGGTACCATTAAATCTGCGTTTTTGAAAGAAGCTACCTTCTTGAAAGACTGCTGAATCCCTCTGCATTTAAACTGTTAAGATCCATTCCCACATATTATTTTAGTTTTGTCTTTTTATATAAAATCTCTGCTGTTTTTGAGCCTATTCTGGACCCTAAGCGATAGTGTGTTTAAGGATTTGCAATTTTTGACTCCAAACATGTTGGGATTTAATTCGGATCATTCGAAGGGACCAGTCAGCATGAAAATTAAGTCAGGGTTTTGTAGCAGTCGTTGTGCGGAAACCTTGTGTTTACATTAGTTCATATACCGTAAATGCTGATATAAACGCCGGGGAGACTATTGTACTCCGCCGACTTTATATTCAGTAGACGTCGGGGCGTCCAATAAAGGGGGTCCTCGTAATACCAAAGAGGCGTTTATATCAGCGTTTACGGTAATTATTTTATGGCTGGCTAAGTGCCAAATATTTGGAGACAATGGAGCTGACATATTTCCAAACTGTTTGTAAACCATAGAAGTGAAACGTGCTAACTACAAAAGATAGAATTAACGGAGAATGAAAATAAAAACGTTTTTATTTTTTGGACTAATCAGTTTAATTGATATTCTTATTAATCCTGTGGATATTAAACAAAATAGATTGTATAATATGCAGCGTACTATATAATAAATTAATTGTTACTCAAATCTCATTTGTATTAACATGACAAATGAGTTAATGTGACTAATCCAAAAACTTCGGCAAACTCAAATAGAAAAACTATGAATGTATTTGCGCATCAAAGGGTTTAATCTTTGCGCAGATAAAGAATGTAAATTTTCTTTCGGAAACACTAATGCTTATGCAAAAGTTAGAGAAATGTAGGAGCAAAACGAAACAGTCAAGTAAATATAGATAGATAGATAGAATATAGGTAGATTTTTTGATTTATATACAAATTTCTATCAATGAGCTGTTGTTAGAATTTGTATGGCAACTTGCCAAATCAATTTACTTCCTTTGTATTACTTTTATGTTTTTTCATTGAATAGTAAACCAATTCAACAATTAGAGTATTATGTGAGGCAATATGTTTGAAGAAGCCGCAATTGTCGCAAATATCACAATATTGTGTGTGAACATATGGTTTGAACAATTAATCTATGATAAACATTTAGCACGCATGTAAATATGGTGGAAACTTGCTTTTCGATTAATTCTGAGGATTATATCTATTAAATTCCTTCGAGTTTTTGATTAAACATCAATTTAATTAAAAAGATTAAAGAAATAAAATTTATCGTCCAATTGACTACTGATGTAAATAATAATCAAATTAAAAATAGAACCAACCGCTGCTTTTAAAAATTTGGATTTAGGGAAAATTTATTTGTTTTACTCAACATAAATAAATGGTTAATGATTTGTGGAAATAGACAAGCGTAATTTTTGCTTTATTGTTGTTTTTTCAAACAAGGGCACACCGTACACTAAGAAAATCTTTTGCGAATATAAAAAAGTAAGAGGTTAAATTTGAAATAGAAGTTTTATCAGCATGTGAATCAAAATTTAAGTAGGTTGATCTACAAAAACAATATGGTGGATGAAAACTCAAAAGAGGAAACCTTCTAATCGTGGATAGAACAAGACAGCTTAAAATCTGCGCTGGCATGGATTGTAAATTTTCTTGAAATGATACCAATGTTCAAACTTATTTGTGGAGAATTTATGGCGATATCAGATATGCATGTGCGATAGCTTGCTTATATACTGTGTTCACTTAGGTTGAAATTGGCAAAAAAAATTATGGCAATGTTCTAAAACAAATATCTTTTTGTTTGATAAATATTTTTAGACTTCAAAGTTAATAGCAACCTTAGACTATTGCTTCATAGCAGTAAGTGTAACGCCCATGCTTTTTAAATTTAACGCCTACTTTCCTAATCCTAAATCCAGTACTGAACGATGCAAAATATTTTGCGAAACATTACGATTTTATTATATTTACTGAATGACAATAAAATTATTTATTAAAAGGCACAGACTAATTGTAAGTGTGGTACACCTTTAGTCTGGGGCTGGTGACGCTGTGAAATAAGGTGAGTGGGAGACGCCAGAAATTCCAACGTTTTGTACTGTTGGCGTTTATCAGCTCTTATTATGCCTTAATTACTTAAAGTACAAGGTATTTGTCATCTTGTGTCTTTTAATTGCTTCGTATTCAGGCATATCGTTGACATAAAAGTTTACACAAACGCGCAATGGGTTATAATGAAATATCTTTCTTTGTTCTTTGTACAATTCTTGTATCAAATTTATTTTCTGTAAATGCTAAAAAATACTGTCTTGTCTTCGCCAACGTCATACAAAAGCTGTATTTTAATTGGCAATTATAAAAATCTGCATGTAAAAATTTTTTTAATGTGATTTACATTGGATACTCAAAGTTAACACATAGGAGCATTTTGCTATTTGTCATATTTCATTGGAATGTGGCCACTCAAAAATCTTGCACGGTTTTTACTTCTTACACTACTACAGTCTCTCTTATATGGAAACTCTTTTGGTCAAGGATTCTAGCTAAGCTGCAATTTCGATGACAAAATTCTAAATACAAATAAACCGTTTTTAATTTTACTTTCTCCAGCATTTGAATTACAATGGATTGAATATATTTTAGAGTACTTTCCAAGGATGTGAGATTATCATCAAAAACCGGAAACAGATGACTTTAGTTGCAGTAAACATAGAACAAATCATCTAGCAATAAAGATAATACTGCGTTCATTAAAATTTATCAAAACAAGTTATCTACAATAATAATTAACGCAATACCAATTATTTGAAACTACAGGGTCACTCGTCTTTAATAGTGTGTTTTTATTGATGTAGTCAGACAGATGATTTTATGTGTAAGTGGCCTTAAGTGTAAATAATTTACCGACTCGGCATGGGGGAAATGGATTTACATTAAATTTGTTTGCTTCCTTAACATTTTATTTGTATGACATTCTGTCAGTAGTGGTACCATCAAACGTTATTTAAGAAAAAAAGAGAAAAGTAATCTAGTAAAATAAATAGCCAAGCATATACGGAGAAAATAAATTAAAATATTGTGATCATTTAAGGAAGCCAGTATCAGACCAAACCCAATTTCGAAAGCATTTAGACTCATATTTTAGGCAAATGATAACGATGCTATCAAATGAGAGACAAAAGAAGCAACATAATGGTTCCATAATACATTACTAATAATTTGAAAAACTCTGAATTATTTAGTTTTATTCATTTCTTAAGCAGCCAAGACATAAGACGCTACCTTACGCTGAAACAATTTCAAGCAACTCAAGCACGGGTATAGGTAGTCAATTATTCATACAATTTAATGATTTAAGCATAAAGGAGATATCATAAAGAGTACACTTCAAACAAAATATCTGTCTCAGTAAATCAGTTTCCAGAATGGTAGTATAATAATATCTTTTTAAATTTCAAGATTACCAACACGCATTTGTATTTTAATGAGTACTTAGGTACGAGTACGCAATGAAGAACTGCATATAAGTCTAAACTAGAATACGAGTGCGCGAGATTCTACACATTAGCTTTTAAAGGGATTAAAGCAGCAATCGTAACTCATAAATAACTAGCTTACTTGGTGCTTACAATGAGTATACTCATTGGCTTAAAACTTTCCTTGAGAGTATACAAAAATATGGGAAATTTCATCATAAGAAGTAGTTCATTTCAAATTATAATTTAGTAAATCAAATAAAACCGCCTACGCACTTGTCTTAACTTATGAGAAGGATAATACCAATTTATATAATTTTGTCGAATCTAACAACTATGAACAATTTTTTTCTGGCTGGACGCCTGTTTTAGGTGAAATTGGTTTATTTGGTGATCATAGTACCATATAGTGTACTACATGCATACACGTTATATATTATATACACAAGAATTTACAAAAAATAATTTGTTGTGCTTTAATTAAAGTTTATAGAATTATTGGTGGTTTTACTAATTGTAAGAAATAACTTGCATTTTACAGATTTAAAATTTCATTTGCCTTAAACTAGGCGTGTCGTCACTAAGCTTGTTTTAAAAAATTTAAAACTTTTATTAAAAATTTTACAGAAAAAAGTTTAATAATTACCAAAAAAGTGGTTTTGGTGAAGGTACGAAATTTCTATCAAAATTTTGAAACCCGTTTCGTAGTCATATTTTAAAATTTGCATCAAAATTCGGTGTCCCGACTGAAAAAAGTTGTTATTTTTTTATTTAAAAAACTTAATAAACCAAATGGATATCATACACATTATTTCATACATTTACATATTAAAAGTACCCTGTGAAAAAAGTTCCTACTGTCTAACACGCTGGTTTGACATTTAGTATCAAACGAAAACGCTATTTCAGCAATACTTAGATCATCTACAGTGTTTTTCCTAGAGCCATTTCAAGACCAGAAAATATTTAACAATATTTGTTTAAATATTTCCTAGCATTTCTACCATGCCTAAATCAATTTCTACCAGAAATATTCCACTTATAATTCTAAGTGCTACAATTTCTGTCTGTGTTTCTTCACTTTTACCGTTTAAAACAGAAGTAAGTTGTTCTATCGGAATTATCCACTCGTTAAACGACACAAATTTGGAAGAACGCATAAATTTAATCAATAAAATTCTCACATCCACTCATCAAGCGACAAATCACCTTTTCCACACATGGCTTCTCTACACACTAAACAAACTCGACTTTGCATTCAACTCTGAAGAAATACTTGAGGAAGAGTTTGAGCTAACCATAAACACAAAATATATTCGTTTTACCTCCCAATTGGCATCAAACAATTGTACACTTTTTATAATTTTAACATCCACACTAGAGGACACTACCGCAGCAATATATCGCACTGGACACGGATTTTCAGAAAATGTCATATTTTTTGTTGACAAGCCCATCATGCACGAAATGGTAGATCGCCTATACACCGATGAAAATCTTGACGGACCATTTACCTGTCCCATAATCTTTTTCTCGTCAAAAATTGATTCAAATTTTCAGGGTGTTTTTTGCTACACTTGTAAGCCAGACAAAAGAATATATTCAGTTGAAATAACAGATATATTTAAACTGAGACAAATATCAGCCAGACTAAATGGTAATGGCTATGGTCGACGACAACCTTATTACCATCCGTCCCCTTTAGTTAGCCACCTAATGAAAAAATGTTTCACACTCTGGGAATCGATTCGAAACCGCGATAATCTTCACACTACTTTAAAACATTGCACTAGAGAAGTAACCGCATTATATGTCATGGCTGAGTATATAAATGCAACGATAAAAATGGGAACTTCAGCTCTCTCTAGAGTGGAAAGATTGCAATCAAAGTGGTGGTTTACATTAAAAATCGGACAAACAATCTCTTACGCCCGAATGGAGAATTTGGTGACTAAAGACGTTCTTTTAACAGTGAAGGAACATCCATTCCAAATTGTTGCTTGTATTAAAATAAAAGTATTGGCTTACTCCAATAAAAACATAAGAGAACTACTGCCCATATCAGTTCTTTACTGTATATTTGTGATTCTCGGTTGCTTTGGATTCGTATATAAAAATATTCGTAAAGGTTTCGATATGTTTTGGCCATTTGTAGGAATCAAGCCGATGGAAATTCACTCTAGAAATATGGTCGGCATTTCTTTTATATTAATCAGTTCCATTGCAATTTTATGGCAGGCAAATATTTCCTCGAATAATTTGCGTTTACAAGAGTTTCCAACACGGAAAGTTAGTGTTGGAAATGGTTATCGATTTTTTGTAGAGGCTATTGTTATTAGTGCGTTAGATGCTTTTCTTGATAAACAAATTTTAGATAAAATGACAGAGGGTAAATCAAAAGATGATGCATTCTTTCCCCAAAGTAGTGTCCCCGACTCATTTCAAAATTTGTCAATATACGTTACAACTTTACCGAAATACTCGCTGATGGATATCGCTGCAACATGGCGCGTCCTAGAAAATCCGGCTTGGGAACAAACTTTTATATTTGATGAAAAAATTGTGTGCAAAAAGTTTTATCATTTTGGGATGAAAAATATGAGAGCTCAAATAAATGTTGCGTCGTGGGGGAACTCTGCTGCTGGTCTTGTGCTAAAAACATTTTTTGAGATAGGGATTTTCGAAATGTTTTATCGGATCAGCCCACTTACTAAAATATATCGTGGTATTGATATGCGTCCAATGGATGGGTTTATGTATTTCACACCTGCAAGCTTACACGGTATTTTGGGCTTAGCTTGTGCTACGGTAGTAGGCGTCAATACTTCATTTTTGTGTACCTGGTTGTTTGTCAAATTTAAGAAGCAAATATTTAGAAAAATTGTAAAATTGATTAAGGGTGTTGTATTGATGTACAATTTTGTACGAAGAACGCGCACTAAAGTTCAATATATTGTTAATGGGCTGAACTAAAAAACTTCTATTTGTTATTTTCTTATTTCCAATGTATAATTAAAGTAGGCTTTTCAAGATTTTGTAAACCAAATTTAAATTTATAAATCCTTAATTTTTTGGTTTCTTTGTTTTTGTGCATGAAAATATGTAACTAGAGTATAAGTAGCAATAGAACTACATATTTGAACCAAATTATATATATATAAATATACAACAACAATTTCACTAATAAAGTTTAGTAGAACCCACAATACTCTGAATTACTTTAATGAATAATACGGTTTTATTGTCGCTGATATCCTTTTCACAAGGCTGTTACATCATTCGACACATATAAAGTAAGAAATT
>JAQIXW010004385.1:0-11691 GCA_034700685.1 Willowsia buskii
AAATTCTTATCATTCTTCAATTTATTATGCCGTTTTTTATTTTTATTAATCTCATTAAAAGCATTTCCATAGAATTATGTAACACAAATATTACATAAGATGGACAACACATAATATCATATAGTTTGTTGTTGGAAACTGTGTAACAACTTTAAAATAAGTAAATTGTAAATACAAAAATAATAGAATTTCAGTGGTGCTATTAGCAAGTCCTGAAACTCCATTAATGATATATAATACTAACATTATAGGTCATTATAAACTATCTTATCCTCTAGTAGAAAAAAAAAATATCTCTGCTTTCACAGAAGGCAAGGCACTTAGAAATGGACATAGAGAGACTTCAAAATGAATAGATCCCGACATTGCGTGTGTATTTAAGTACTATCGAAACAACTTTCATCTTTTTGGCCAGCAAAATGCAAAACAAAAACAATTTCTTTCTTACTCAGCCCAACCATATATACCGATCTTCCGGAAAGCAAGTTTAGAGCGATGTTTTATGCAAGCTTTCCATCCAGTAGATTTCTAGAACATAATATTTGTCTTGCTGCATTTGCCTTTAACTTTACGTAAGCACTGATCATTATCCTATTTGGAGACTTGTTACCAGCACAAAGCACATCTTGTTGCCTTGCCTTTGCATTTTTATGTTTTCCATTTTTTACAACTTTTGTTTTTAAATATTAAGTTATTAACTTAATTAGCTACTATTAAAATTAACGAAATGCCCATTTGGCTAGTGAAGAATAAGATGCGAGTTGTCGATTCCAAAGCGGCTGTTCACCGTTGTTATACAATATGATGCATATAAAATCAGGTCCGCGTGCTCAACACAATGCACAAACTTAACTAAACGGTTATAAAATGAGTTCCTGAAGGAGTACAAATCCATGGAAGTTGAATAACGAAAATAAATTGAAGTACTGTCAAAAAATACTTTAAAGTTTATCAAGCGGATGACTTAGTGAAGATTGCAGGGCAACACTTCGACTTACAAAATGCAACCGATTCGGCATATCTTTGAGCATACTTTGACTTCTAATTGAGAAACATTGATTATTAATTTTTTGGCACTAGAGAAAAATAATAAACAAACTTTCTCCTCCAAATCTCATCAACTTCAAAACTTCCTCCTCTTCCGCAAAGAATATCTCACTGGCGAATGCGAAAAAATAGACATCTCCGAAATATACTCTCAAGTTCGTCATAGTTGTGACCACAAGAAAATGTAACAGTTCTCCAGAAACTCGAGAAGAAGACTTATATATTTTTTATCAGTATTAATTGGTAATTTGGTAATCATTTGGAGGCAGTAGACGTGATTATCACCAGCACTTTATCACACGAAAATTTCTCCACTGACATTTTCAGCAACGAACACATTAAGAAATTCTTTTGTCTCATTCCAAATCAGTCATAAAAAATAAACTACTTGACTACGTATTCTTCATCCGCATATTCCAGTGCCTGATGCGCGCTGTCAGACGGTTTTACTTTGTGTTTAAAAATATGTTAACTATAAATAGATTCGGTGTTGGGTGAAAAAAAACCCGCACCAATTTAGAATATTCTTATTGACTGGACGATAAGCTCTTCTTCACTCTCAACACCTTAAATACTTCTACGATTAGAGTTAGTATTACTTTAGATTAAGTTCATGTTAATACAGCTTAACAGTTCAATCATTTCCAGATTTCCTGTAAAAGACTCGAACGTCTACAATAAATATGTGCAAAATACAAAGTATTTTATTCAAAACAATAAAGACACTATTAGTGGAAGGGAAGAGGCAATCATACAGACGAAGGCATAATAATCATAATATATACAAAATACAAACTGTTATAAATAGCATTCATACTTAAGGAAAAACAATCTTTTACAAAATCCAAAACTCAAAATTAAACTTGAATTCCAATTTCGCAATTCCATAAAATATCTCACTTGGTAACAATAAGGTATTACAAACAAAAGATGTACAACTTATACAAGATTGACGCTAACATTACCACTCGAAAATACTTAATCGGTTCTGACTTTGTGACAAGTTATAAATTACGATTGACTGGATAAATCAGTTTACATTCATATAATGAGGTGGGTTTTCATTACAAAGGAAAAAAATGCTTTAGGTAAATCAAAAGCAAACTACCTATTCTAATTGGTATAAAAAATGAGACATAAATACCAACCCTTACAGTATAAAGAAAGAGGAAAAGAAAATCAAACCCAAGAATTAGCCAAAAGCTGGAAAACAACATAACGTGAGTTGTGTAATGAATTTTAAAGTGTTTTCTTTCCACCAAACAAAAAAACAACAAGAAAACCAAACAGATACTTTTGTTATTTTCCAATTAAAAAATGTATTTGCTAATACTAAGAGCATGTAAATATGTACAACATTGCAAAATAAAATATTTTTTTTAAATTAAATAAATATGTAAATAAAAACCGGGAATAGATATTTCCATCACCGACGATGTTACTGTTACAGTTTTTTTAACATCTTTGAATATAAGGCTAAAAATTCACTTACCAATGATTGAACAGGACGGCGAGGTTACCGACGAGGAAAACGAAGAATGAACATAAAAATAGATCAGAAGATGATAAAGGATCAGTCGATTTTGGTAGCTTCAAATATGCTGCAACTCGCAGTCTTTCTTCACACAAACCCCTTCAGACAGACTTGCGGGACAAATTGGCGTGTTTGGGTCCAAGCGTTGAGCTCTGAAATTACGAATTATCTCCGATTTTTTTAATGTATAAAATAAAACAAAAAAGATTACATGCGTCACATTATCAACTTGTTCGAGATGTGCCAAGAAAGGCCTGTAAATTGATTAATAGATTCATGGAGACACAAAGAATGGAAATTATTTTGAATTAATTAAAAACTACTGATTTAACTAGCTACTACCAACCCTGTTTCTTCCATTGTCAAGAGCACAGACGGTTCTAGATTCTCCTCACTGATCCGCTCAACATTCACCGTAAGTACAGCCGACAGAACATCACCCTCAGATAGGCCTAGTCGATCTTCAGATACCGCTTCTGCCCTCTCTTCCGGCTTACCTTCTTCAGGACATTCTGAATCCTCTAGATTTCCACTAACCCGTTTCGTTATAAATTGCGGCATTTCTTCGTCCGAATTGGAGGAGGAGGGGTCTGCTTCTAACGCCGCCGTAACTTGTCGACCTCTCTTACCTTCCTTTCTTGATTGAACAACTTTTATAGTTTCCCTAATAACTTTCCCATGATTATTCGGTGGATTTCTTGCATTGCTTTCCGCAGGGGAATTACTAGTTTTCGCTTGCTCCAGAACAGGAGGAGCATGATTTCTGGGGCGCTGCAGTTCTGCTGCTGAGCGAGTAGTTGTAGTGTTGGAAGAGACGCCAGCAGTGGCAGTGTTTAGAGCCGTTGGTAGAGAAGCGGCAACGTTACCGAGTGACCTGGGTACATCTGAGGTCGCTGGAGTCGTGCAAAACGTCCCTTCATCCAAAATTAGTTGTCTAAAGGTAACACCCCGTTCCCGTTGCAAGTTTTCGGATTGCTTGGAATCCATGGTTTTTAAACTTCGTATCAACTCATTTATGTTTTCTACAAAAATGTCGGGAACTTTATACTTGCTACCACCAATGACTCTTTCCCCCAGTTTCTTCACTTCACCAGCCAGCGTCAGACAAGACTTCTTGTGAGTCAGTGCAGCTTTGGACTTCTCTTTAATCGACTTATTCAGATCTAAGGCTTTTTGGTGTGCTGTTTCCCTTTTCCTCTTCATAGCTTCCATCTTCTTTTGTAACTCCTCTATTTCTTGGCCCAATTTCTTGTCAAAATTCGCCAGACGTGTATGCTGCTGTAGATCCCTTAAAATACCCTTGTATTCGTTGTAGCAGTCTTGCCTGGAAACAAAAACATGCGCCATATATATTTGCAAACGAAACTGATTTCGAAAGGTTGAGATAGAAATAATTAAGTACCTTGTCTGCAAAAGCTCCTTCTCCTTGAATGATAGCTGCACCTGATCCCTTGTCTCTGTCACACGCTGGGTCAGACTATCAATAACTGCTCTTGAATTAGCTACAATATCGTTAGCATTAGTTGCTGTGCTTACTGCGGAACTAGTACCAGGCTTCATGGCTGGTGACACAACTGGAAGGATGGAAGATAAGCTTCCACTGGAGCTCTGTGCTTGCGCAGTTGCTACTTCACCTTGATTTTTCTTCTTCTTAGATTCTGTAGTTGCCTGATTCATAGGATTAGTTTGGCGCATCCTTGGAGTTGCTACCTTGGTAACCTCACTCTGTGGCATTTTGTTTCCACTGCTGGTGGCTTTTCCGGACAGTGTAGGAAGCTTTGACGTTTTGAATGGTGAATTTCCAAGTATTTTGTTCACGTCTATCACATTTTTCGTAGGTATTTTCTCATTGCCTTTCATGATGTCTTTTGGTTTCTCTGAACTTAAAATCGTCGAAGCTGAAGTTGCTTCCACATCAACAGTTTGACTTGTGGGGAGCGTGTGCTTAGTAGCCGCCGTTGTGTTGACATCTGCTTGCTTCTTTCCAACTTCCGGATTCGCAGTATCTCCTGTAACTTTCTTCGTAACGCCTTTACCCATTTCAAGCTTGTCTACATTCTTCCGAATATTTTTCAGAAACTCGTCTAGAAAGTTTTGAAAGACAGGACCAGCAGGGTCAGATGTCGCAGCAGTAGTCGTGACCGCTTGATCCACTGAAGTTTTGTTTTCAGATTGCCCCTTCTTGTCAGCAGTATTACGAGTTCTCCGATCCCCGCTGCGCTCCTTCTTCTTTCCTTCCTCATCTTCTTCATCTTCTGTAGTGTCGCCATCTGCAACTGGCACCACGATTGGCACGATTGGTACCGATCGTTGCATAGTTGGAGTACGTGAACTTTTAACGGTCCCTTTAGCCTGGACCAGAGTTGGAACGGGACTCCTTGCTGCCGCACTTGGATTGACTCCAACATTTTCTTTGAGCACTACTGGCTTGTTATTCTTCAACACTTGTCGGTTCTGTAGTACTGGAATGTGCCTTTTGGGAGTAGATTCCTTGGAAGGTGTTGGGCTTTTCTGTCGTGAAGAATCTGCAGGAGGGACTAAAGCTTTTTCAGAGGATGCTAATCTCTTTGAGGAGTCTACAGGTTTGTGTCCTTTTGATGGTGGTATGGTGGCAGAAGAGCTTTCTCCCAGTGGGCGCTTGTTAGCACGGCGATGATTGCTAATACTTGGTTGACTTCCCAATCCAGTTGTCGTTGAATCAGGCAAAAGCACATTTGACGTCGGAGACTGCTGGTTGCCGGTGCTCTCTCGTGTTGGAGCGCGGCAAAGTTCAAGCAATGGAGAGTGTCGTACTTTTAATTCCCGCCCGGTTGGGGAAGACTTGGGGATAGAAACTGAGAGGGTTGAAGTTGTTATAGGTGAGCTGTACGACTGCACAGATGAAGTAATGTTGATACCATGAGACGTAGTGGTACAGGGACGAGAAATAGATACTTGCGTAGTAGAGGGCAAACCCGAATTTTCACTATTAACTGAAGCAGGTGTACCCAGTGTTAGAGGAATTTTGACCAAAATAGAAGAAGCAGTCACTTGTGGCGATGTTCCTGCAGATGATTTATTATTACCTGTCGGTCGTATTTCTGCAGTTGACGAGGTGGTATTTAAAGAGGATGTCAGTATCATATCAGCGTTACCAGAAGGGAGAGAAGTGATTGTAGACTTTCCACTCAAACTGCTAGCATTAGCTAAAGTCGAAACAATTTGTTCGAAGGCGGAAGACAATATTTTAGGAAGTTCATTCACACTAGACGTAACACTTTTTTTGACCGCATTCTTCTCAGATGTGGCACCGATCAGACTACTTAGAATGCTTCCTGAGGAGTCCTTCAAACCAATCCCTAGCATCTCTGATGATGTCTTGTTTCCTAGCATCTCCATGTCAAGACGTACGTTGGCGACAGAGACATAAACAAATGGCCCACCACCATTGTCATTATCAGCAGGAGGGTCATTCTTTTTATTGCTAGAGGATGAACTCTGATTGTTTGACTGGTTGGTGAACGAGTCGTCTTGCGAGTTTTCCTTCAAATCATCCACAGACATTTCCTCATTCGAAGACACGACGCCCTCTGACGATGCTGACTTACTAGGACGAGGCGTAGGACTATTACCGTGTTCTGGAGTATTTTCATTGACGTTTTCAAATATTCGTCTTTTCTTGCTAGGTGGTGATTTATCCTCCTTGACTGCTTCTACATCATTCTCGCTTTTAACTTTGGTTTCCTCGTTCTTAACAGATAAAACCTGCTCCCCAAAGTTTCCTATGGTTGCATCTACTTGTTTCTCAACATTTTCTTGATCCCATACACTACAAATTGGCTCTGTTCCAGACCCTGTAACTTCGGTACGCGTTGATGATCTAGAAACCGCAAATGTCGCGAACCTTCCCCCGTATTGAGGCGTATTACATGGTAAAAACGTAGTTATCACAGCGACATTGTTCGAGAACGGGTAAACGCCCCATTCAGGATACCGACGTATTCGATTACTACCAGTATTACTCATCAATCTAATGCGACTTTGGAAGATCATCTCGTCAGTTGGTTCTATAAATCTAATATCTGGCTCAGAAAGCACCTCCTGGACACTAGGTATTTCTTCATCTTGTTCCGATTCCGATGGTTTTTCAGTATTTTCACCTGTGGACAGTAGATCCTGACCATTTACTTCAGAAACTTCAGGACCAGCTGACAGATTTCCGTCTTCATCTAAGTACACTGCATCACGAAGCATGCTGCAATCCTCCTCAATGATATCACTCTCCATGATAGTCTCTGTGCTTCCAGGTGGAACTACAGTAGTTGGTTCTTGCATTTCCGTAGGTGCAGATAGCGGAACCATGTTCCCAACTTGTTCAAATGTGTAACCGACATTGGGAAATACATGTACATTTTCAACCATGCCACCACCCAGAGGGGAGGTCGAACTTCCATGCTGGATCTGATTAAATTTCAGTTGTCGATGATCGACATCACTATTTGGTGAAACTTCAAAATTTCCTGGAAGTTCTGATGGAGGAATAATTCTCGAAACATTCGCCATTTTTATCAAGTCATGGGAATGCATAACATGCGGACTCACGGGAAGGGATTGGCCAGAATCATAGATAAAAGGAATTCTAGGAGCAAATGGATCAAAATGCGGCTGCATATGACCAAACTGTGCGATTTGTGTGGCCGTGTCCACATATTGCGAATGATCATGTAAAAAAGGGTGCCTTGGCCTTAGGTGAGCCGGAACCTCATATCTATCATGGGCCTCTTCCACTGCAGGAACGTCCACAGAAATCGGTGCCATAAAAGTTCTTGCTGTTGAAGATGTAGAAGCAGATGAGGATGGCGGATCAAAGTTAACAGTTCTCCTTATTGTCATATCTGATACGCCGTCCAAAATATGGGCTCCAGTTTCCTGCCTCATATCTGTATCGGCGACTCCGAACTCAGGGAAAAGTGCACTGAGATCCTGTGCCTGCTGCTGCTCATTATTCCTGCGATTGCGCAGTCTGTTCCTTAAATCATTTTCGGGAAGCTTCTTGATACTCACGGAATGGTTAGTACTTCGTGAATCATCTCCAATCCGGATAACCCGATGATGAGGTGTTTCTGGAAGACTGTATGGGGATGGTTGAGTTCCTTGTACCAGATTGCACCCACCCCTTTTGTTGTTCCTCCCCCGGTTACTTCTTCCCCTACGATACTTAGTTGGTGTATCACGACCTCGGCCGCTGGCGTGGGTAATGTTACTTAACTGAGGTGTAACGGAATTACCAAAAGGAAAATCGGGACTATTCAAACTCACACTACAGCCCGACGGCACTTCCGGATTCCTAGTGGAGGGTCCGGGGGTGGGACCCTTATCTCCAGAGCTAGAATTCGTTTCATCTTCCTGCAATTTCTTTTTCTTGATTGCCAGTTGTGATAGCAGAACTTCCCTTAACGCTTCTTCTTCTTCTTCCGTACCTTCTACAGTCTCAGAATGATTTTTACTAGCTGAATTTTCTTGAGATGTGACCACTACATTTGAATCACCGGATGAAGACGTATTTGGTGGATTGGCATTGCTTGTTTCTTGCTTTGCAGTCTTTGCGCTGAGATCCTCAAGTAATTTTTGTCTCAACTCTAAGACATCTAAGTCTTCGTCTACTTCGCTGCCATCCCCATTCTGATCACCCTCGGTCGAAGGGTGAGATGTACCTGTTGGAGACGCAGTCCCAGCAGCATTTGTTGTACCTTCGTCCCCATTCGTAGTTGCTGGTGGGTCGAACGGCACCGTTTCTTCGTGATCAATCTCTTCAATCTGATCAAGGTCGAGGTCGGGCAAACTGCTGAATATCATTACGCCTACTTCCATTTTCTCTGTCGCAGACTCTTCCTCTGGTTTAGGAATAGCATTAGGTTTCCATATATTCTTGCTACAGTCATCGTCACTAGTGTCTGTTGACTCTAAAGTCACTATTAATGGTGATTTTCTGCCACGGTTTATTTCTTCCTCTGGAATAATCTGTACCTCGTCATCACTCACGGGTTCGGTCTCAACATTAGAAGGTCCCTGGCCGATTCCATCTATATTTGTAATCAAAGTAACAGTAACATAAATGTTTCAACTTCCTTATTCATTCATGAAAATGCTTCCTAATTGTTTATCGAATACAAAAGAAAATTACTTGAAACAGTTAAGTTATTTTGCAGCGGCAGTTTATTAAACGGAGTGGCAGCACCAGAGGCTGTAATTTGATTGTAATCAGCACAATTCCCCCGGGACGAACCTGCTTGGTTCTGACTAGAGCTTGTACTAAGGATTCCTATATTTCTGTTAACAGCCACACTTCTGTCAAAGCCAGTATTTGAAACTCCTACAATTATAAAAAGAATATTTTAATGCTTAATCCTTTTCACACAAACACTGCAAGCAATCAAGAAAATCATGCGCTCTTAAACTAGTAAACATGCGCAGGTAGACAAAAGCACATAGGCAAGTACTTTCAGAAACAATCTTCTTCATTTCCTCGCTCAAAAACTTTTAAAAGTTATATGCTGCAACATCATGCACACTAAAATAATTAAATATTCAGCCTACGTAGTTGGTGAGCTAACTACTGTAGCACTAGCACATGCGACGCAGAGATGCCATCGTAATGAGTGAAAATATTCTTACTTTTAGGTTTAGTAAAATTACAAAAAATCATTAAATAAAGTTAATAGTTAATGTTAGTATAAATCCTGATATCATATCATTAGCAATTTTGCATGCTTAGATCATTTCTTCAGTAAAAGCTTCTACTTCCTTCAAATTCCAAGATACACTTCAAAAATTTTCAAACCTGGAGTCTTTTTATGGTGTGATTGAAACTTCTCTCTTCCTTCACCTATCTTGCTAGTAATGCGTACGTCAACGTGACAATTTCTAGTAGCCTCTTTTTTACGCAAAAACTTATTGCTAGACCCTTTTGTTTTAAAACTGCGCCTTGAAGATGGATCTGATTTAACGCTACCTGCATGATAAGAAGAACTCGGAGAACGTGTGTTTGCATCAGTCTTTTTGGAACGACTTCCACGACGATAACTTTGAGATCCGCCCGACCTGCTGCGACTTTGATGATATCCATTATTGAAAGAGCCACCCTGATTTCTCCGACGACTATCTTGCCTAACCGTGTGATGCTGTTCTACTCGAGAACGGCCAGTTGTGCCAGGAGGCTGTCGTCTCCCAGATCTTCGCTTGTTATAATTATTGCTCCTCTGAATGTATTCCCCTTCCCCTTCTGACCTATCAGGGCTTCCCTCATTCTCATCTAAGATCTCTCCGTCTTCGGGCTCCGACATTTTAACCTGTTGGGTCATACACAAAAATATAATTTGATTATAAAACAATAATCTGATTCCAATACCTAATTCAATACTGTGCAATGAAATTACCCATGACCACAATTTAAGCTCATGTCATGCACAGCAATCAGTCAATACTTATGTACATCCAATTTAACATTTATTTAACTTTTCATTGTTATTGTGTACAAAAATTTCCGTACTCACGATGAGTATTGAGTAGGGTCTCGTAGATTGTTTAAATGTAGGTATCTTTTAATCAGAACGTTAAAAATCAATCCTAGCGCAAATTGAAGGACTTAAAGCTAATCCTATAACAAACTTGGCAAAATATGGCCTCCTCTGAAGATACTGAGTTAAAAACCTAACTATTCTTGTAAACTCCCAAAACCAATATCTTTAAACTTATTCTTTCAAAACGAAAAAATACATTTAAAAACTCGACTGCTCCCAGTTGGTCATTAAATTCTTCAAAATCCCAATTTAACCCCTCCACTAACCATCATCCACCAGCAGCAGTGCTAATGGCTAACTAAACATCTCTTTCGTTCAGTACGAGCGCCTCCTCCCCCACAAATACCAATTATAATTATGATAAAATTTGCCTCAGTTAATCTTACCACTTAACTTACCAGTCAGAGCCTCTCTATAATCTCTTATTAAACTCAGTTAAACCTACAACTAATCGGGGATAAGAGCTAACACTATAACATGATAACTAATACAAATCCATACAAAATTATCTACCCTCATTTAAAATACACAATTCTCCACCAAAAAATCACTGAAAAATACATTCTTCCCTAACTAACACCACCTTCAATTAAGTTTCACCACTACTAATCAGTTAACCCTTTAGTTAATCACACTCCTTAAAAAACCCTAAACAGATCCCTTCCACCCACTGAAAAAAATCACTTCACTAAAAAATCTCCTGCTTCACATTTCTTTCATTCATCTCGCGAAACTGCAAATGAGCACATTTCTCAACTCACAATCTGCTCAGCTCAGCTTGAAAGCACACTTGCACTTGAGAAGTGTCTAATGATATGATACGATGATACGAATACGAACAAATTTGAGAATAACTGCAGTCAACTGAGAACTCTTGTGTTGTGCAATGTGAGTGCACTTATGCAATCTCTTGTTGTGTATTTTTTACGAATGAGACAAGAAGACCATGCACATTCTCCATACCTACACATGCATTTACTAGTGCATTAAGAACTGAGGCAGTGCCCTCGCTCCTCTTTTCTGTCTCTCTCTCTCGCTCGAAGTCTCTCAATCTGTCTTTCCAACTTTGGGGACATTTACACATTACGGTACCATGTGAGTTGGCTGGGTGGTTAGGACAATGATGAGGTTAATGTTAAGTAAATGGAATATACGTAATGTGTGAAGGAGCCCTTCACTCTGTTGCTGCTGTGAGGAGATCTCTCTTTTTCTATTCTGCTTTGCCTATCTTTCTCTCTGCTGTGCTGATACAACGTGCGTTTTTTAACGTGTGCGTAGTACTTAAAAAAGTGAATGTGTATAATGTATGGTAATTCTTATCTGTGGTTTGTTGGACAAATTTGAGTAAGAATAGGAGATTGGAGGAAGGGCCTTCTTTCTTTTGTCTCGAGCTGTTGTTCTTTGTCTCGCTCGAGTTGTTGTAGAGCTTGTTATTTTGAGTTGGCTCGAGTCAGAGAAGAATGGTCTCTCTCTGGACATTACAGACCTTCTGTCCTCTGTCGTTGCGTTGTCGTTTCAGTTGATTGATACATACGCACGTTAATGTTAACG
>JAQIXW010004386.1:0-11685 GCA_034700685.1 Willowsia buskii
TCTAATTATCCAGGAATCTTGTTTCATTTGACTAATTAAACCACAAATGTAGAACAGTTTATATTTAACAACCATTAAATTTTTTTTCTTTATATCTCTTACTTACTTAATTAGTTAGCATTTTGGTGTGTGATCATTCATCTTATTTATCTCATCCATTATATTTATTAGAATAAATACAAAATTTATAACAATTTAAAAATGAACTGTTCTGTGAAAATTATTGAAATCAGCAAAACTCAAACTTTTTATTTCATCCAGTTTAAATATTTTTTCGAAATTCAAAAGAAAGTACAAAGTACAAAAATTATATTAAAAGTTTTTATTTTTTTCGAGTGTGAAAAGGTTACAATTTTTTTGAGCTATTTAGTAATGACTCGAGTGAGTATCTGGAATGGGCAGAGTTTCGTACGGTATCCTTCTGGAGTTACCCACAGGCCAGATCACATCAGAGTCGGGGTCCTTCCACAACTCGTACATTTCCCCATTACTCCCATACACGTAGATAGACTTCGTCACAGGTTCATCCAGCCAGGTAAAGATGCTTTCGAACCTTGTGAGAAACTCGGTGCGCATGAGGAACTCCAAAGCTTTCACGAGACTTAGTGCCTCCTCTGAAGGATTATCACTGAGGTGGGGTTGACCATGCTGATCGAAAAGTATACAGGTGGAGTCTCCAGCCAGTTGAGCTACCGCTTTTACCCTGAAATCCCTCCCAAGTTGACCCTTTGGCTTTTTTACTCCACAAACTTGGAGGAATGCTTCAGTCGTTATGACGGAATGGGCTTTGAGGTCGTAGACTCGCTTTCTTTTGTTGTAACGGAAGCTCCACACTTTTTGGGTGGAAGGGGAGGAGTCGAAGAGGTAGACACGGTTGTGCATGAACATTCCAGCTTGTACTTCTAGTTGGAGGGGGAACTCTGGGAGGAGGAGACCTCGGCTGCGGACGGTGTCATGGCCCTTTTTGTTGAGGGTGGCAACGCAGTCTGCGTCTTTGGTGAAGGCGAGCATGGTGGCTATCCCGTCTGTTCGGGTGTACACGGTGGCGGTCACGCTTCGTTTGAATTTTTCCTTGTCTTCGAAAACACAGCCGGGGCTGGTGACGCCCTCAACTGTAAAAAAACAAAATATACGAAAATGCTTAAGTTTTTTAAGAGTTTCAAATATTTATTTTCTAATTTTAAATGACAATTACAGGTTCTTTACCAAATAAATCATCATTATCGTTATAACCCCCATTGGAACCTGAGGGTCGTTGATTTGGCGTCGCAATGCCTCCACCAGAAGTGTATTGATCTGTTGACAAGTAATCATCAGATTCACCGTTAATTTCAATGATGTCTGGAAAAAGTGGACCATCGTCGGGGGGCGCAGTGGAACTTGCTGTGGGAGGGGAAATGGAGGTGGAAGTAGTTTCAGTGTTACCTTTTGGTGTAGTGAGTTCTAAGGATGTGGTGGTTGTGTCGTCATCATCGTCTTCGTCAGAGTAGGTCGGCGTGGTTGTCGTTGTCGTTTTTGGGGGTTTGGGTTTCTTGGAGGTGGTCGTGTGGTTTTTGTGGGAAGAATGCTTATTTGTAGTGATGAGGTCAGGATGTGGGGCTGAGGTGGTGGTTGTGAATATGGTAGTTGTACTGGTGGACTCGGTGGTTGTTTCGGCATCATCTATGGTGGATGACCGATCACTCGCCGGGGACACGGGAGATGAAGTGGACGTGCTTTCAGTTGAAGGTGTGATGGTGGTGGTCTCTGTAGATTCTTGTGTGGGGGACAGGGTTGAGGTGGATGTTGCATTTTCAGATAGGGTGGTAATGACATCTGTGGTTGGTGAAGAAGGAATTGTCGAAGTGACTGGTTCCTTGGTGGACTGAGGCGTTCCTTCTGAGAAGATCACTGAGCTACCACCAGTTGTGGAGGTGGAACTGACTTCTGTGGTGGAAGTTGACGTGGAAGGTTGCTCTGTCGACATAATTTCGGATGTGGATGGTGCTACTGTGGTGATGGGATCGGATGAGGAGGGTGCTACTGTGGAGGTGGGTTCTACTGTGGAGGTGGGTTCAGATGAGGAGGTGGGTTCTACTGTGGAGGTGGGTTCAGATGAGGAGGGTGCTACTGTGGAGGTGGGTTCTACTGAGGAGGTGGGTTCTACTGTGGAGGTGGGATCGGACGAGGAGGGTGCTACTGTGGAGGTGGCATCTGACTTGGAAGGTTCTGTGGAAGTGATTTCTGAAGTAGCGGGTCCTTCTGTAGAGGTGACTTCAGACATCGTAACATTATCAACGGACGACTCGGTTGAAGACAATGGAGG
Source organism: Willowsia buskii (assembly GCA_034700685.1). Classification (NCBI taxonomy): domain Eukaryota; kingdom Metazoa; phylum Arthropoda; class Collembola; order Entomobryomorpha; family Entomobryidae; genus Willowsia; species Willowsia buskii. The sequence continues at coordinate 2,306 of JAQIXW010004386.1, forward strand.
CATCTCGGAGGTAACAACTTGTTCCATAGAAAAGGAACTCTGGGTGGAAGCTTCTGTTGAAGTCTCACTCGAGCTAATACTCGACACTGAAACCTCTGTAGGGGTCACTGTACTTCGTCCTTCAGTAGATGTAAATACAGTGGTAGAGCTCTCCGTTGACGTTGGTTCAGAAGTCACCAAAGTTGAACTGAAAGAAGAAGCATCGGCTGAGGTGGTTGGTATTGATTCTATTGTTGTAACTTCTGATGTCACTTCTGTTGATGCTATAATTGTTGTCGGTTCTGTAGAGACTTGTTCAGTGATAAGCTCTGTTAAACTAGGAGATGGGAAGGTGGTGGTCGATGGACGTGACGAATCCTCTAATGACAATGGTGACGAGCTCAGTGTCGATGCCTCAGAAGATGTCACTTCCGTTGAGGAATCTGAATCTGATGTTGATTCAGTTTTATGGTTCTCTGGAACAGGGCCAGGGGTAGTGGTACTGGACAAGGATTCTTCTGTGGATACAGGGGCAGTACTTTCCGTAGCCGACGGAGTTGTCTCGCTAGAAGCTTCTGTTGATGGAACAACGGTCGTAGATTCTGAAGCAACTGCTTCAGTGGAAGCGCTTTCTGCGCTGGCCAATACTGTCGTTACTACAGTTGGCACCGGCTCACTCGATGTGGCTGTTGTACTTTCTGGAGTTGACGTTGGAATTTTTGTTTCAGTTCCTGTGGTGCCAGGTGCCGGTGTTGAACCTGCTTCTGTTGATAATACATCCGGTGATGCAGTTGCCAAACTGGTACTCGGGATGTTTTCTGTTGATATTGACTCAGAAGCAACACTAGAAACTTCACTGCTTGTTTCAGTGGTTGAAGCTGTCACTATTGCAGGTTCCGCTGACGTTTCAGTACTGGTTACTTCTACTCCAGTAGTATTAGCTGGCGTCATTTCTGAAGGTACTCCTTCCGCCGCTTGCTTTGCATCCCCAGCAGCCTTTTTTGCGTCATCACCTGCCTTATCCGCATCTTCAGCCCCTTCCGTTTCATTCGCCACCTTTTTTGCTTCTCCACTCGCCAGCTCAGCCTCTTTCCCTGCTTGTTTTGCTTCATCAGCTGCCCCTCCTCCTCCCCCTGCAGACTGCTCTTGCTCCCTTCTCACCCTCTTCTTCGCGAATCCTATCGACTCACTCTCAAAATTATCCCTAACATTCTGACATTCACCGGGGGCCCCAGGAGCTAAACATTTTTTGCCGCCTCCAACCGGAGAAGATATCGTCTCCTCCAAAAACACGAGGGCCACTACACAAAATAGTAAAACAATTTGAAAAACTCGAAAGTTCCTCATTTTACACCTGTTCCATTGACTTAAAATTCTTACAAAAATTAACAGCCTCTCTGCACTGGACCATTAATCTAAAACCTTTTGTCCTTTCTCTTCTCACATCACCCCTTTTTATACGGCGATAAGCTCATAAACACGTTAATTTTATAGAGCAATTAAGCATAATGAGCTGATAACATCCATGTTTCCATTTGCGTCTCAATATCATTGTCAATGTCAAGCAGTCCATTCACTTTCAATCTTCAACTACTTTAAAGCTCATTAAGCAACAGACTTCACCGCTGTACACAGACTACTCATTCCAGATGTCCACTAATAACTAATTAGCTATCTACCTTTCGCTTGAGTTTCCCTAATGATCTGCAGTTAACAGCGACAGGTGAATCTGCCTGACCATGAGACGCGATTATTTTCAACAACAAAAGTGAAAGGAATCAGAGGCAATCAGTTGATAAGCCAGGATAACCTTTGTCCTGGAAACATTTTGTACGTAATTAGCAAAATAAAAATACTACAAAAAATTCATTTCTAATTTCTAAATAATTATAGCTACTTACCTTTACCTAAATATCTACTTTACATATATATTGATTTTGTAAATAAATTGACAAAATAATCTGTTAAGTTGTAATGTGTAATTATGTTAAAATTTAATTGCTATTTCTTTGATTAAATATGCTTTTAGTCTAAAGTATTTTACGGCATAAACTTTACATTAACGAACAAGCAACACATCGATAATCCTATTTACACAAAATGCCTGAAAAACTGGCGGCGTTGTTTTCTCAATGTAATTTGACAATCCGAATCTGACTCTAGACGCCTGACATGAATTCAAAAACTTTTTCAAGTGCGTCTTGCACCTTCGGTTGTTCATTTTATCTGTTACCTTCCTTTTTAGATTACTCAACATTTTCTCAGACATTTGATAAAAGTCCCCAGCAAACCCATACGCAATCAAAATAAACAAAAACGTTTGAATAATCACAACTAAAAAGAAAAGTTTAAGTGGAAGTGACATAAAATCTATTTCTGAATAACTTATGAGCATCTGCGCAGAAACAATCTGGGATACTCCCAAAGCCACTAGAGAGCTAGCCAAAATTGTGTTGAGTGAGTCGTTACAAAGTTCAACCAAAATTTGACAAGCTCGGTGGTCTCTCATTGCTTCCAAAACGGCTTCATTGAATTCTTGTGAATCCAAAATTTGTAGCTGGGATGCTCTAACGATTAGTTTCAACATATTTCTGGAATTCCAATATACATAATTAGCAATATTAACTATGAATGTAAAAATCTTAACTTTCGTATTTACCTGTAGCAAGCTTTATGGCAATGAGCCAGAGTCATAACTCCGACTATAAGGTCGCATATTACGCAGTAACCTTGGACCACAATTAGGTTATAAGCCAGATAGTTGCCTGCAAAATTTATACAAAATCTGCACAGCCCATTGCACATAAAACAATAAAATTTTGATTCTATCAACATATGATCAATTAGCCAAAATGTATTGAACGGCAAGTTTGGCTTGACTGCGCACAAAATTGCCATTGGAATATGATATATCCATTTGCAAACTACTCGAGTTGAGCTAAACAAAACTTTTGCTAATTTGATCTTCATCAATTCTGGCTGTGTTTCTGAAAAAACGAGTGTTTAAACCCGCAAAAATATAAATTTTTAAATTGTATTTAAGATTACCTATAAGTTTAAATATTTTTATACGTACCATTTATGTAGATGCTTTCTACTTGAATGGCAGCATTGATGAATGATGTGTACAAATGTGGGAATTTTCCGCGGAACCTGTGTCTCTCCGCGACAACTAAACAAATATTGAGCATCATAATGCATATACTTATTTCAATAATTTTTTGTTCGGCTTCATTTTGGGTTTTGGAATCTTTAAATTTCGCGTGACATATTCGACATAAAAAGGTAAAACAAACGAACATAAGGAGTTTCCACCTTTTGAGGTAACCTTGTATTTCATGTTTCCCATGATTATACTTATAAGTGTTGTCAGAATAGTCATGAAAGAACAGACAACCTGCAACTCTTCTGGAAATTTTATTTGCTGCCACTATGATTTCCAGAAAACCATAAGAAAGCAGCATATTTAAGCCGACTGTTTATGCAGGCTAATATTCGCCTACAAGTATGAAGATTTCAACCAAATCGTTTAATATATTATTGAATGAAACCAAACTTGGCGTACGAACTGAAGAAGTTCAACTATTCGACTAGTTTTATTGATGAAAACTTTAGAATTATATGTACAAGGAAGTATTATTTCTAAGAATTTTAAACCTACAATTGTTTTATCTTACAAATCTGTGTATTGTCTTTCGGCCCACTCATAGTCTAGTTCCTGTTTATACATACAACGTACAATCTAGATCTATGGATAAACACAGGTTACAATATCAACAACGAAATCTGATTTCCACCGAGTAAATATCAAAGAACGGAGAAATATTTGTTTTTGTTATGTATTATTTGAATTGTTATATTTGAATTTCATGACTAGCTATTTATTGCCAAGCAATTACAAGTTAGCTTAAAATTATACAAGTGTGATATGAATAGATTTCACGGGGAATATCACATAACTTTGTACATCAAACTACAAATAAAAACTTTGACGCCCGCGGCACGTGAAGTTCAAATAGTGTTGGAGTTGTGGAAACCATATCAGGCATTTCAAATTTCAAAATATATTGATAATTACTTGCTTATTTTCTGGCTGTAAATAATAATTCGTTAATTGTTTAATACTCATGTGAAATTATTTCCACCAATGATATGTGAAATAATAATATATCATTATACTATTGCTTAACAGTTACAACCTCCTGGTTTATCTCTCCGTTATGCTGTGTTTATCACACTGGAGAAAATTTGTCTTAATCATCAACCCAAAAAGCCAAAAAGAGGCATGACAAGCTGCAAAACTATCAGAAAGTATATAAGTATATTTTGACAAAAAAAATAAAGGTCAATATTTCCTATTAACAATGTATTTTCTAATTCTCCTATTTTTTCAATTATGGCTGATTAACTGATTTACTGACAGTTTATAAAATTACTAATACTAGGTTTGATGTGAGAGTTATTAAACTTACAAGATTTAATATATTATTTTAAAGCTATTTTAATGCATAATAGCAACATTGTATAGCAGAACATTGAAAAAATTGTTTTAAACTATAAACATTTCAATTGCTTAAAATTTATATAATTGTAAGTACTAAAGTGTTTTACTATTTTTATTTATGTCAACAACTACACGTTACATTCATGTCATGTATGAAATACAAATATTTGGATGCAAATAGACAATGCGAAGTTCATATTTAATTTTTGCAAGTGTTGAGCCAGGAATTGTTGCGTATTGAATAAACAATTTAAGGGCTGGTAGATCCAAAACACCCAGCGGTCGTCTAAGGTATGTGCTTGCTATAAAGATGAACAGTGAGGTAGGATGAAACGTGTAATCTGAGTATGAATGCATGTCAACATTTTCGTTTTGAAGAATGATATGAGATGGTTGACAAAATTTGTGACGAGTTTGGTAATTAATTTTTAATTTGTAATCCGTATTTAGTAATAAATGTGGAGATTTGTATAAAGGAAAGTTGCAGCCCTCACTAAGATCAAACGAATAAAAGAAAACTTCTACGTTTCCTATCTTAGCATCTGCGGATGTAAAAAGATGGTTAAGTAAATCTCGAAGCGGCTCTACTTGGCAGGGAGAATGGGTTTTCACTGTGGTGAGACATAAGAGAAAAATTAGTAGAATCATTATGTCTGACATTATTATTAAGTTTTCCTTATTTCTGTTACACAAAGCTACAAGCTACACATTCACAAATATTTGAAGCAACAGGAGCACTTTGTCTTTCAACATGTTTGGAAGTAACTAGCCAAACTGATTGTGAGAATTGTTTTTATAAGGAATGTAATACTTATCTATACGTAAGGCTTGTTTATGAAAAATATTGTGCCTCGACACGTGTAACCCAAATGGAAAGTCTGATGCGCAAATTGTGCTGACGTAAAAGGCAGACTTGTAATAAAATTAAGTACAAAAACATGTTGGGTAATGTTTCGTATAAAAGTATAATTTTCGCAAAGCGCACTTACAACAGCTTACGATAGGTTCTACATTTTAAATACAGTTAACGTTAACTCCTACCCACACTAAAGGTATTAGTTCAGTCTAAATGCTTTTTAATTAATTAAGGAAATAGAGAAGGAATACGGTTAGAGGTACGTAATTTTAAAGCTAACACTACTTTCCCACTTAAAACCATATAAAATGTTTATAAAATAATTCGGGCAATGTTAAGACTACGACTTGCAAAAAATGAAATGAAAGTTTAACGAGTTTACAGAAATATTTCATCTTTCCATTTTAAGTTCGGTATGGTTGAACCCAAATACCATGAAAACTTTTTACTCAATCACAATCCTTAATGAAATTATTTAAATCATTGGGCATTGGCAAACCGATTCATGACCGAGAAAGCGTTTTAGTAGGTTGGGCAGGCAGGCATGTTTTAAGAATTCATAATGTTGCATTCGTAGTAATTCTGTCTAAAAGTCTCAGACGTAGATTAACCGCATTCCATGAATAAAGACACACATTTTTAACATCGATAATTTCAACAAATTAGGATTTATTTATTTACCCACCATACCATTAAAAAGAGGGAACAGTACTCTACGAAACTACATATAGAAACTTTTAACAGACGCCTTTCCTAAGGGCTAAGGGTTTTGCGAGCTCGCGTCATTTTTCTCGTTCCAGGTCGTTTTTCAACTTCACAACTCATCCTATTCCACAATATGTGTAAAGTAAAGAACAGTTCTGCTTCGGACTTGCGGCAACTCAAATATCAATTAATTATGTAACATTGGAATTGACATCATAATACTTAACTTTGCTCATTTTAAACAAATGGTTATACATAATTGACAGAACATCCAGCAAAGCAAAAACACGTTGACGTAAGTTATATAGAATTAAAAACACTAAAAAATTTAATTGTGACTTATAACTACAGACGTAACCATAATCAGAATATATTACTAATGATCAAAGAAATTATAAAATCAAAATAAATTACAACAGTAAGAAATAAAAACTAAATTCTAAACAAAACTATTTCAGAATATGTTGGAGACTAAAAATACCCTATTTTTATAACTACATTGTACACAAGACTCCTAAAAATTATCATTTAACTTTTGTGGTTTCTCATGCAATGTTTTGTGAGACTGTGCTGGATAGCAAACTCCTTCTCACAAAATTGACATTTATACCTTTTTAACTTCTTATGCACGCTGTCGATATGAAGGTTCATTGCAAACGACTGATGAAATTCCTTCTTACAAACATGACAGCTATTAGCCTTTTCCTTGACATGTCCACGTATATGAGCAAATAAACTACCAACTCCATGAAATCTATTTCCACAAAAGATGCAACTAAATGGCTTAGGTGTATCTGATGGCAAGTGAGTTTTTAAATGCACTTTTAGCTCGGAAATTGTTATGAATTTGGATTCACATGTCCCACATGCATATGACTTCTCTCTTGTATGTCGTCGCATGTGTACATTTTTTTGCCCTGTGTTGACAAACCCTTTGTTGCACAATTCACAGTTAACTGATCTCTCGCCAATATGTATCATTAGATGCACTGAATAACCATGATAGGAGAAATATTCCTTGTTGCAAAAAACGCAATAATACTCTGGCTTGCGAATCAAGACGTTGTGTACCTTAAGGTGGCGCTTCAAATTTGATTTATCTGTGTATTTTTGAGGGCATTTTGGGCATGAAAAAAATACCGAATTATTAGAATGTATTCGCTCATGTCTCCTCAAATTACCTATTAGAGCAAAGGATGAGGAACAAACTGAGCATTTGTATGGTTTTTGGCCGCTGTGAATGTGAGCGTGATGCATACGAAGACCATTAAGGGAGCTGTAACATTTTCCGCAAGTGTCACACTTGTAAGGTTTTTCCCCTGTATGTGTTCTCATGTGAGAGTTAAGCTCTGAACTGTGTAAGAACATCCGGTTGCAGATTTGACACTCAATATCCTTTATGCCGTGTCTTTTCAGGTGTGCATTGAGTATTCCAGCAGATACATAAGATTTCTTACAAATATTGCACTTGTAGTCAAGTTGTCCTCGATGGGTTTTGATATGTGTGTTCAAACTTTCTTTAAGGGAAAAGTCTTTGTTACACAAGTTACAAGGATATCGGACTCCTAAGTGAATTCTCTGCATGTGAGACTTCCTTCCATTGTGAGACTTAAAGATTTGCTCACAACTGCCACACGGATAAGCCATTGTAATATCCCCTTCAATCTAAATAAAATTCAAGGCATATCTTACTGCACAACTTAAAATAATGAACTTACAATTACATAATTTCAAAATGATAATTTTGCTTACTTTTACTTCCAGAAATATACACTGAACTGTGAGCGTGTTGTTGTTCTTAATATTTTTGTTTTGAGAATTTTGGTTGTGATGCTATTTTACTTTTCTATTGCAATTAGAAAATTATGAAAACAATTTCAATAAACTCAACTTTTAAAAATAAACTGATGATGTATTTCTGCACTCTGGAATTCGCACCGGCTTTCATAAAAGAGTTTAACAGTCACTAGCAGTTTAGCTCAACTTTATTTATATTTTAGGAGACTTTTCTTCTTTTCACTGTTTTTCCAGCTGGTATGCCTTTGCCCATAAGTTGACCAGCACAAACACTGACGTGTGTTTTTCTACTACGTGTTGCTGGTGATGCAAACAATGAACTGGTTTCAATGCTACACTTGTTGCATTATATGTATAGGTAAACAAATCAACGAGCATTACTGTGATGCTGAGGAAAATGCTCATCACGACCCATCGTATTCATACCTGCTTCAAGGTCGTATATACAAACATTTAAGTGTATTTCTATGGTAATCTTCTGCTTTTCAACATAAAGGCATTTCTATAGCTCTCACAAGTACAAAAGGCTACCTGAAATGTGAAAAAGTATTTCATGAAATGATATTGCACCAACAGCATATTATTAAATAAAAGAAATATTACTGCTCTTTTTTCAACCCCTTCCATATGTAATAAACTTTCAGCACTTTCAAGTAACATACCACATAATTAAAAAAGTACACACATAAAGTCACTAATACAAATATTGTATCTGTCTGTAATCTGTAAACACTATTTTCTGTAAAATCTGTAAATTTTATATGCTAGAAAACGTTTTAAATGGCATTTTATTATTTTTCGGAAATTTGTTTGAAATTGAAATTTATTTCTATCAATTCAATGTCAAAAGTAATTTGAAAGATATAATAATAAAATTTAGAAGCAAATTCGACAGCGGATGACGTTATAAAGGATATTTGCAATTCGTACCATAAACAAAAACTTTTCTTTTTCAAGTATATATTTATCTTTTCTGGAAACATGACCTAACATACCATAACAAACCCATGACGGAATGCTATCTAATGCCCTAACTAACTTCTTAAATATTTATTCAAAATATTGTATGCATATATTTGTATGTTGCTTTAACATATACATTTACATACAAGTTTAGTTACATTTAACATATAGTGACGGATTAGTGAGAAAGAAATGAATTCACAAAAACAGTAATACAAGTGCAAATTTTTAAGTCCAGCAACTTAATTAAAAGAACTTACAGTAACCCCAAATGAATCTGGAATATCTCTTTAGAGAATTCCTCTCAATTTGTCATTTTATGTGCAACTTACTATGCGAAGATAAAAGTTACTACGTTCACGGGAATTGCGAAAATATGTCCCATTGTTCCAAAACAAGTCGCAGGAACTACGAGACTCAATAGCTATACAATTTAAAATATTTACTTTCTTTATTTTAGTCATGATTAAACGTAAGTGTCGCAGGTTAAGCTAATTGATGCCAAAGATAAGACTGAATTCCTGGTTCGTAGTTTTTGCGTTGACTGGAGCCCAACTGGAGGACTGATCCCTTCCA
>JAQIXW010004387.1:0-11685 GCA_034700685.1 Willowsia buskii
CCTAAGATTTCTGAAACCAATCGGCAATCCAAAATTTTCTAGAAGATGTGTTTATGGTGTGGCAAGAGAACCAGCTGAGGTTGAGCACAAGAAAAATGGAATCTCTTTCTCAGTTAAAAAACTAGCAAGATCTTTGCATTAAAGCATGTGAGACCTGCAGCAGCACAAAATTCTGCTGTAACCCGTCTGTGCTAGAAATGAGTAAATTTTGTATAAAATCATGAGTACCACGTATCAAATTTCCTCTGCAAAGAGCAATGGGGCATTATGAGCTCACATTCTAAAAGGATAACAAAAAATTCGACTTCTTCCTACTTTTCTGGCCACATCTCATCTAAATCCTTCTATTTGCTTGCTTACTCCATCTAACCAGTTTACCCAAACATTTCAACCCTTTACTCATCTACCTATGATTTTTATTCGTAGTCCATTGTCCAAATTTGCAGAGATGGCAGAGAAGACTTCACTTCATATCATATAGGTAGTTTAGTGGAATTATTTCGCGTGTAATAAAGTTAGTACATTATAATATACACTATACATACGTAATGAACCAACAACAATGCTTTCCTGCATGCAATAAGCCAACAAACTCATGAGTTCTCGACTTAATGCCTAAAATGGAATATTGATATTTTTCCTTAAGGTTAAAATCATACTTTAACCATATACTATTATGCACATAATGTACAGGTATGTATAGTCATAATTTTCTGCAATAAATTCATGGCTAGTTATAATACATATAGTATAGAGAGACGAAGCGTATTCCACTAAATTACCTCGATTTCAAAGTTACAACAACTGTACACAACAATGCTACATTTTTCAGCTTGCACTGCCATTCTAAACCCTTTAAAATCTAGAATTCAAACTTCTTTATGCATTCTTATTAGCATAACATGAGCATTTGCTCAAGCATTTTGTGCATTCTCCTCTACAATTTCCGAGAGCTCTCAACACACAGCTCTCAGGAAAGAATGAAGGGAAATACTTAGGATGAAGTTTACCAATGCATTTTTACATTATAGCAGAAACTCAATACTATATAGGCCTCTTGTAAAGAATAGTTATGTGCTGTTACGCATATTAACTATATGAACTTCATATGTGCAAGCATTTCTTGTCATCATATGTTGAAGAGTTGTAGAAATCTTGAGGTGAAAAATATCCTTCAACTTTCGTCATTGCATTCACTCTCGCCTCAACAAACTCTAAGCCATTCACTTCCACCACCTTCAAGTCAAGTCAAACACCAAGACATATTTTTTTTCTTCATATATTCTCGCTATTGAGAAATAATATTGATGATTTTTGTTTTGTCTCTGCTTAGCCTACTCTATCCTTTTAATAGCCAGCAGCTCTAATCTACCTAATATTTCCCTAACTTTATTTTACTACCTCTCTGTGGACTCTGCTAAGCAGAGAATAGGAAAGGATACTACAATTTGGTATTAGAGAAGAGGCTCCCTTTCTATAACCCTTTTTCAACCATTGTGTGTGTGTACATGTTTGCATATCCTTTTTTCCTGTGTAACGCAGAATAAGTAAACACGTCTAATCATAAAATTGCATATATCCTTGAAAAAAATAGACAGATTGACGAAAACAAGTATACTCACAAGAATATATTGTTTAAAGCTTTAAACTTTTCGTGGAAGAGAGTTTTGCTTAAAGTCAACAAAAGAGTGTGTACATTTTTGTTACACAGCCAGAAACATAAAAGACACCTAATTTTCCTCAGGTTGTGCCGTCATGCTGATGTCGTCGTGTGTATAATTTTTAGTTAATAAACGATTCAGTTAAGGAAAAATATAATATGCATAGTGTAGAGAACCACACACGTAAAAAGTAAATCGTGAAAATCCAATAAAGTAATTTGTGGTGGTGGTAAGTAAGTGGTAGTCAGTAAAGTAGTTTGCAAGGAGGACTGCTATAACTATATATACATATATTTACACGATAGAAAGGAAGAACGGGCTAATCATAATATTATTATGTTACTTGTGCAATAATAAATATAAAATTAATATATGAAGTTGCATGCATGTGCATCCCATTAAAAATGGTTTAATAGGCAAGCTCCCTTCCTGTTCCTGTCCCGTCACTCAACTTTTTAGAGAGAATTTGTAAAATTAGTTTTGTAGGAACAAGATTACAAAAAGTGGCTCCCTGAAGGAAAATGACTGAATCTTTATCATTTTTTGTGAATAATTTGTGGTTATTAATGAGCAAAAGTGTGCAGTTTTTGGAGAACTAAAAGTTCCCTAATAGTGAAATTCCTAATGCACGTTTGACACTTATCGTACGGAAATAATTTGTGCCTAACGGATTTTTTTTAAACTGGTAAGTGCACTTAATTTTTTTTAAAAAATGGGTGAAGGTAAGAAATATGCCTACAAACAGTGAATAAAATAATAGAATAAACGTTCCAACAAGTTTGAAATCTTCATCTTATTGCCGATAATATATACATATATGCAGTTTTTTTTATCATATTAGGTAGATTTTATACAAAATGCATCAATAAATATATCCCATATAAAGTCTTATCGTGTCGTAACTCTAAAAAAAGACTGGAGATTTGTTTGATGCAAAACGGTTAGTGACATGCAATAGGAAATTGGAATTTAAAAGAAATGGGTGTATTAAGTGCAATGTTTAATTTAATGATCACTGTTAATGTCCACGCACACAACCAATAAGACCGATATCAGTAAAACCAAGCAGTAGCAGAGACGTTTATTAGAAAGTAAGACGAAGGAAGGCAGAATGAGGGTTGTTATGTGGCTTCTAGTGTCCTAACCACCTTCCGATTTCCTGGCCTATATTTTGTATTTCTTTGCATTATTACTACATGCGCATTTTTTCATCCTTCTTATCCAGTGAATCATTTCATTCAAATGTGCGCTACTATGTACTTATATAAGAAAATGAAAAATCTGCGCCGCAGACATAAAACGTGCTAGTAGAGCTGATTGAGCAAAATTACCACAGAAGTAAATACAAGTACGTTGCTTCTTGATATTTCCTAAATATGCAGGCTTTCTGTAACCACTTTCTCGAAATCATTAATGACAGCATTCATAAAAAATGCAGATAAACATAAAGATAACAGCAAGGCGTTCCTTTTCCTCACATTGAAAGCCACGTTTTTTTAATGTGTAATCTAATTTGTCTTGTCCTCTACCAAACCTTTCACTTGTATTGACGCCAAAGACAATGCCATTCCAAACTGCGGTTTCCTGTGCCAATGAAAAATCTGGAAATGTGGAAGCCACAGCCACTTCGAGATAACTAAATTGTGACTGTGTACATGTAATAAATATAAGATTTAAACCTTGTATGATTGTCAGTCTTTCCTTCAGCTTTCTCTTTGTTATATCTGCTGATTTGATGATGCCCTTGACTCGGGATTTAGACAATTTAGGCAGCATTTATGTGTAGTCAAGTTTTTGAAAATGTGACAGGAAAGGCGGATGCTCACATTTATGCCACTCCACGACCTATCTCGGTGCTCGTCGTAATTCCGTCATAATCATAATTACAGCTTCATGACTTTGCGAAAAGGATGATATTAAAGCAGACATTCATGTATCCGTTTTGCTAGAAAGAAAATTTGTGCATTACATACAACTACATGGCAGTATCAATAGTTAAGCTAATATATGTTTCTTTTAAAAGTAAATTCTTATATTAGGACATGATTAAGCAAACTAAGTGATTTAATCGACATAATATCCAATAAAAGCTATGAGTAAGTTTTATGAGAGTCTACTCGGAAACTCTAACATAAAACATAAACGCGTTTATGTTGAGTATTATTACGTGTTTCAAACATGACTCCGGATAGTCCTTGTGAAAAGTCATCATCGCCATTTAAGCGTGTAATTAATCTAATCACATTAAATCTATAATATTGAATCCAATGTGTTTATGCATTGCATACGTTAACCAATATGACAGCATACATCAGACTTAGGTTTTAGGCAAATCGGTAGTAGTCGGTTATGTTAAGAATGGGTTATAGAAATGTTGAATTTACTAAATGGTTTGGTTAGTCGATCATTTATTCATCGAATTGTAGTTTTCCAATGTATGTAGCATTAAATACTTGTTTGCATTGCGCTTTAACGTCACATTACGCTGGAGCAGAGTTGCTTTAACAGTCCTTGATTGCACAGCAGACAGTAAAGTCAATGATATGAAACGGAACGAGGCGAACAATAGTTACCTATTTTAGTAGTGGATTGGAAGGTGTCCTTGAAATGGGTAAATGGCTTTCACTCAGCCAGTGGTGCTAGCAGTTTTATCCTCCTCAATATATTGCTCGTCATTCCTTTCTCTTCTTGCAGTATCCACTCAACTGTAGGTTCCGAAAGTAGCAAATATTATGTATTTATTCCTGTATACCTACCTGTATGCTTATAACTCATGTCTGCACTTTTTGGCTTCCCATTGGAAGAACAGTTCATATGTACTGAAACGATTTAGACACTTAAATAAAGATACTTTTCCTTTTTCCTTTTCCTTTTCCCTACGAACAACAGTCTGTAGTCTGGCTGGGTATCTATTTAGTAATCCATCTTTGTTATTAATTACGTCTGGAACATGTCTACTTAATTAGTGTTTTTAAAGGAAAGCTGAAAATAAATTTAATGCAAAGACAATAATTAAATGTCTTTACTCTTTACTATAAACTATTATGTAAAGAAATCCAGTATAATTTTCCAAAGAGTGTACATTGTACACTGTAGCATTAGCATTAAATCAAGCACATGTCCATATTGCGCCTTCCATAACTTTCTCTTATGTAAAATGACATGCAAATACGTGCGTGCCAACTAGGATTTATAAGTATGACGTCTCGGGTAGTAGTTGGGTAGGTATTGATTGACAATTTTTTGTCACTTGTTTTAGATACTCTCATTCTTCACACTTTGCACTTGTATAATTGGCAATGTTACAAAAACAACATTCTGAGAAGTGTGACAAGTTTAAGTGGCAATGCAATGTCGTGTACGTGGATGCTATGATTGTATTTTTTTAGTTTACAAACCTCCTTTCTGCATTTGGGAACAGTAACAGTACTACTGCTATACACATAAAATACATATATTCAAATTTGTCATAATGACAAATGAAACAGCTCATAAAAACGATAAAATTCTTTGAAAAAATTGCTAGCAACTGAGTGTTGAGTGAGTTGCATAAATGTTGTGTTTGTGTTACATTCATGACAATATTGGTGATTGATTGGTTGAACTTTTTTTGTATTTCTTCCCGTGTGCTTAATCCAATTATAAGTTGTAATTTTCTAACACTAAACAAGTGAACTAGTATTAACTTGTCTAGCGGAAACTTGAATTTGAATTGAAACCCCATAAATCTTTTTTTTAAATTTTGATGAAGATTCGTTTATGAAACTTTTAAAGCAAGAAAAATATATGTATGTTTTTAGAGGTTACAGGTACCTCTTTCGTCAGCAATAAATATATTTTGTATTTCTCTCGCTGGTTGGTAAGTAGTGCAGTGCATTTTATTTCACTGTTCTTTTACAGATTATTAGAACAATCAACGCAATAATTCGTGTTAATTGATAATGTGATGCTTTTTAAGGCCAGAGGCGGATTGAATCCTTGAATTTAGAGACGCTACTACTACAAATACTTCCAAGCGATATATTGGTTCAAACAATAAAGCTAAAAATGCATGCACCATATCTTTTTTAGGTAGGCATTATGACATGTTATTTAGATTTTTTGAAGCCGAATTTGTTTCTTAATCTTCATGCTCTGTTCTTCGACTTCGGTTTTAGTTGTAATGTAAATACAACAGTGTACTAGCCGATTATGGTATCAGTAGTTAGGTATTATTTTCGTCTTTCATGCATGCATATTGCATGTACGCTCACTTGCTTGGCTTTTCCTATCTGTCAATATGAAGGCAAGCAAAAATGGAAGCGATGAAGAATTGCTGTTGCATCAAAGCATCTCTAAGGAAGAAAAATACATAATGGTTCTAAATGTTACGCTGTAGTTTGTTTCTTTATCATTTTTTGTTACAAATTTTAACTCAGGAAGACCTGCATTTAGTAACATCTTAGCATAATTCAGTTGGGTCAAGTCAACCTTCATAATCGGTAATAAAAAAAGAATTTTTAAACGGTTGGTTGGAGCTTGAAGAGATGTACAATGCGTGATTACTTAAGGTTTCATAGTTTATTGGTGACCATCAATCCTCTGTTGAGCAATAAGTGATGCATTATAAAATCGTATATGGATCCCTAGCCCGTCAGCATTCTCAATTATGAATAGATGAAAACGAAGGCGAAACCTATGCCGCATTTATATGTCTCCTCATAGTATGTTCGAGTTATTGAATGTAGGTAAATTTATAAATTTTACGGCTTAATTCAAGGCTGCTCTAACTGATATTTCAAAATATCATGAAAAATTTCAAGCTTTTCGTAATCATCAAGTGACTAACGGCAAGCAAAAAAAGAATCCTTGTGAATAGTCACATTTTTAATTGCAAAGTTGAAGTTGTCAACCTCACCCTTCAGCAGTTATTATTATTAGAAAAATACGTCTTCTGAATTGTTGACTTATTGAACAGAAACATAAGTTGGTTAGGTTAGCCGTTAGCGAGAATGTGTTTAGAAAAGTGCAACTCCAAATGCTGTAGTAAAGTGTTTATTTTCGCATAATTTATAATCATAACAAATTTTCGTGCGGAAGGACCAGACATAAAGTACGTATATATACCTAGCTCACAAGTACTCTGTAATCTCGTCATCTCCCATTTTTTGTCTCATGCGAGGATTTTTTGACACCAAGACAAATGGGAGAGCCAAAGTCAAGAAAATCTCTTAATTATTCTAAAGAAGCGTAAACTCGGTAAACTGACAAATTTTCATTAAGCCTTAACTTAAGTATTGAATAACTGTTTTACAATCTTTTCATCAACGGACTGCCCTGCTTGCTGCGCCCATTAACATAACAAAATCATACGCTAGCTACGACTCTAATTCACCGTGAAATATTGTATTATGTATTTGTTCTCGTAAAAAGCGGTTCTTTTTTATAACACAATACATAACGAATCTATTGCATTTTTACCAAGTATATACCTACTGATCTCCTCAAACGAGAATGAATCATCATATAACAATAGATCCTTATCTTTCACATCTTTGTCTAAATTAATTTAATTCTGGGCCACCACCGATGGAGCCACACTTATTTTCTCATTTAAATCCCAAAATCGTTCGTTGAATTTTGGGATGCAAGATGCAATCCTGCATTATTGCATTGTTTTTTTTTCAAAGAGAATGAAACGAAGCATGAAATCTTCATATGCTTTTAAATTGTTTTATCAGAAGGAAATGAAATTATGGATGCGATAGGAGAGCTGATATGCTTGTCTTTATTGGGTAATTTTACCGTGCACTCGTATCATAATATTATGTATAATATGTAAGCTTATCATTATCATCATTCATCTTCTTTCGTATTTCGTGTCTCCATATATCTGTATTTTGGTAGTCCTTTCAAGTCGACTGATCTCTGATAATAATGAAGATGTTAGTGAGCTCAATGCGTGTTGCACAAAACAATCGCAGCATACACACGTCAAATTCCACTCACAACAATTCAAACAATTTCACTTAAAATTTTCATTGACTGAAAACGAGATTTTACTTCTCTCTTTCTCTTTGTATCGTTACCGTATTATTGCACAAATACGTATTAAATTTCTTCATTCATTAAAATTACCTTAAAACCTTTATCAAACTACTATAATCATTTTTTCTTTCTCTCTTTTTGATAGCATGGTTGTTCATGTAATTACCTGCAAAAAATCAGCCACATGTGCAGCTTGTTATATATATGATTATGAAAAGTGCTAGCTAATCCCTTGTTCGAAAAAGACTTTGTAATTTAGCGCTTTGAAAAAAAAACATTCATTTTTCCTACTTTTATAGTTAAAATTCACATTATTGCAATTTCTGATATCTAAATAGGTTTTTTCGCATTGCAATTTAAATTTTTACACAATAGCAAGAAAAGCAGAAACCAGATCAGGAAAAAATGGTCACATACGTGCATCACAATTACAACAATATTATAGTAGCGGCACATTTTATCTTTTAAAAAAATATTGACTTCAGTGTTTCAATGTAAGACGCTTTGTGAAGTGACGCTGCTGCCGTGAAACTGTTTCTGGTCTGGTCTACGCTGCTCTACGCTTACAAAAATACTACTGATAATTCCCATTATAATTGTGTCTAGTTTGACGTTCTGGTTTTGACTGACATGATGATGACGATGCAGATAGATGACATGTGCAAAAGTTCTATGAACACCGACCGCATATTACATTACATTTTTTTGTTATTGGATTGGATCATCAGAATTGCGAGTTCAAAAGAAATCTTTTTATTCCCATTGGCATATTGTATGTATCGTGAGTCTCATACAAACCAACAACCTATATATTCGTGATGACATGATACTCACCACCACCGCAGTAGTGCAAGCAAAAGGTATTAGTCACTCTCTGCAGAACTTCGACTTTTGCTTTTGTGAAATGACGGCTACATAACATACATATTGAGAAGTTAAGTATGTTATCGAACATTGATACACACGGTCTACGTGTTGCAGATTACAAGAGATGTATCTGTTTCGTGTAAGCCTTTTTTCTGTAGAAAAATGTTATATTGCATGTGTCAGAATAAACGTGATTTTTGCATTACTCAGTCAGTCCACCCCATTCAATTGACGGCTGTTGTGGCTTTGGTTTGGCTGTGAGTGTTGAAAAGCATAGAATAGTCAAGTAAAATAGTAAAATATATTGACTTAAAAATGCACGAGTATGAAACAAGTGCTTTATCACCATCGTCAATGCAAAAGCTGTTACTCAAGTATGTATTCCCTCAACAAGCTAACATAATATGAAAAGCTAAAGCTCAACCCTTTCCTCATATCTATTTTTTAAGTACGCACGTACTGGTAGTATAAAAGTCCATCCCATAATACTCAACATTTGTTCATACTCACGTTTATCATCGCATCGTTATCTTTCTGAGTGTATATGCGGCTAAATGCAGAAATGCACACTTTTCGCCAGTAAATAAAGTTGCAAGTTGCAATAAAACCTAAAAGAACAGAGAAAACAGCAGCTGCACGATGATGACCGTTTGTTACGTTGTTCTTGTCTTGTATAAAAAGTAGATAGTCAAGTAGTGCAGCCGAGCAAATTCACAATTCAACCCTTTCTAAACTGTCGATATCAACTCAACTTGATAGTCGGTTTTCCTGTTCATGTTACAAGCACTCTGTCTATTCACTACAACATTTCATTTACCTGGCAAGTGAAGTTTGGCTAATCCAAGCGCTCTGCTTATTGTCAGCCTACACATTATGCATAATATGTATATTATCAGATATCGCTGATCCTCAGTTTTACTCTTGCTGCTGTTTTGTTGGGTTGCTCACTTTTGTGAAGGCTAAATTGCCATAATATTGCATCTTCCTCCTCCTCTGTGAATACAACAATGTGAAAAATGCAATGAAACAAGTCCCTCTGTATTCTCTGCTGCTGCTGCTCTTTTCTGTACATTCTCACTCTGCATTGATGTAGACTAGCTATATGTGTGATTTTCCTCGTTCCATTTCCGTAGCAAATCTCTATTTCGTGAGTAAAGAGGCGAGATAGATCAGCAAGAGAATTTTGTATCTGAGTACTTACCACATATTATAAAGCGCTATGGTTGGACCGTGAGGATACATAAAATGTGTGTAGATCAGCTCATCTTCTTCGTCATCAGGAGCAACAACAGCAGCGAAAACAGAAAGACAAGTAATCCTTCTTCTCTCTCAGCTCAACCCTTTCTTCTCCTCTCTGCAATATAATTTTTCCTATACCAAAAACGGTACAAAAATTATTCCCCAACATTTTCTGCCTATCTTACATTTCTTGCGAAAAAAAACACAAGAAGACTCAAAAGTGCTTTGCGTACTTGTGCTCATTTTCTTCTTACGTAGATACAGCAATAGTTGTAATGTTAGTTGTGTTGCACACTGATAATGATTATTATGACGGTGATTATTAGATAGAAGGTTTTTTTGGGGGTGATGCCATTACACTGCTAGTATTGCTGTATGATTCATAATGCAATGCTTAGAAGTGCACATAAAAGTACATAAACCTTAATAGGCTTTAATACTGATCTTGTTGGCTGTCAGTTTAAAAAAAGTGTTTTTTGGGGTGCAATATGCGATTTTCTACTCACAACAGTTGCCTTTCGTAGTTTGCTTGAGGAAGGAGAGGAGGAGGAGGTGAAGTGGAGGATGATCATGATGAACAAGCTGTAGTTGTAGTGAACTGAAAAATTTTTCATTGTCATTAGTTATCTGCATACAGAGAGAATGTAAAACTGAGACAAGGCAAAAAAGCATAGGTAAGATCTATCTTTTCATCGCTTTTTTAACGATTGAATTGAACATTGAGCGTAGCGTAACAATAAAAAAAGTGTGTAAAATGAAGCACACACACGCAGAAGAAGAAGGCTGTGTATACGAAAATATTTTCAGTTCGTTGGACTGAATGGCCTGGCCATCAATATAATAATCATACAACCAAAATAACAACATGTTTTTAATGTTAAATAAATAAACAAAAGCTAAAGGTTAGTGAATTATTCAAGTGATAAGCACACAAAAGGGTTTTACATTTACAGAGAGAGAAACTTGTGTAAAGATGCACAATAGTAAAATGTTTTAGAGGTATGCATGAAAAATCATTAAAAACATACACGCTGTCGTGTTTGATGATGCCTTATTTTTATCACCATTATATATTATTATTTATATATTCACATGCTCACTTTAAAAATATGAGGATGATAATAATGTTAATGAGTTTTATGTAGTTTTAGTTGAGAAGAGAGAAAATCTATTGTGGGCAATGTACATACTTCATGTGTAGAAGCGTATGGGTCTGTCTGTGATCTCTGTTTTCTGTGAGTAGTTTGTGTGAAGAGAAGAAAGAGAGAAGAGAAGGCATACATACAAACAAACAATTGGGGCGTTTGATACAGCAGCTGGCTGTGCTCCTGTGACGAAATAATGAGGTGTTTAAACCGTAGTTTAAAATGTTATGTACTTAAATATTTAAATATTTTGTAGCAGTCAGGTTATGTAAATACAGTTAGAATATGCTTACGAAAGACTAAACAATGTCTACACACTGCAGGATGAGAACAACAAGACGCAAGCAAAGCCATAAACATAGAGGTGGTTAGTAAAATCTATATTTTATGTGGTGAACTGGTGAACATTTGTCAATAGTGAAATTATAGTGTAGTCAATAGTGGTTTCATGTGCTGGCAATTTTTCTGCTGAGGTTGAAGGTTAGGCTTATGAATGAGACGGAATAATAGAATGGGAGGAAAATGTGTACTAATTTATTGGCTATGAGTGTGTAATAAAATACTGGAGTGCATTGGATTGTCTGCTGGCTGGATAATAGAAAGAAAGGCATGACGAATAGGCGTTTAATGGCGTTTTATAGGAGAACCAACAAGGCACAGAATAAATTAAATTATTGACAACAAAGAAGAAAAAATGTAGGAAAAGACGAAGAAGAAGATGATACGCTTGATTTTTTATATTGTAT
>JAQIXW010004388.1:0-11685 GCA_034700685.1 Willowsia buskii
TACTTTAATTTTTTCCTCTTCGTGGCTAATGGCTCGGTAAAGATAATTTTGAAAAATACCTCCATCGAGATTGTACAATACTGCATGATAATGTGTGCTTGTACTACTGCCAACTGGCGACTTTTGATTCAGAGAGTATGATTTTCTTAAAGAAGATGGATGTTCGTTTTTAAGATGTGAGGAAGGTGAGCTGATAAATGACTAAATCTTTCATTTTTGCTCTTGTCTTGCTTATTTCACTCTCCAGCTTGGAGGGAAGAATCACGGATAGTGTGAAACAGTTGGGAGACTTACTGCTGGCGGTCAAAGGCCAAGGAAATATCAACCTATCACAACCGGCAACAAGAAACCAAGTTGCTGCTGAGGCAGATGAAGTCCTTCGACCCCTTATGGACTTGCTTGATGGTATGTATTTACCTGTATAACTACGTATTCCTTTATGCTTATGGAAATGCAAATGGTGGCAGAAGCGTTTTGTTACAACATTGAAAACCTGTGTTTTGAAAAGTTAAGCCTTTCTTGCTACATTAACAAATGATAAATAATATATGAAAACGAAGATGACGATTCTTGCTTGCTGTGAACCCTGAGAAAATATATTTTACAGAGGAAAAAGATTTTAGAATGTCTCAACTTTATTTTATGTTCTGACCTGACTGTGTGCCTAATATCCCTAATAAATTTCAAGACCTCTGTCAGTAACAAGGAGTACAGATTCAAAAACAATTAAAATGTATATTACTGCTGGACGGTCAACAAAACCGTGAACGCTCGTATTTTATTGGAAAATTCCAAGTTCGGCGCATATCCTTAGTACTATTCTCAATATGGGAATTTTACGGGTTATAGATATTTTAGATTTTTATGGTCTTCGGTAAAGTATATTTTGCCAAACTTGTCAAAGTCATGAATTTCTTTTGAAACCAGCTATAATGCAAGAAAATCCATATTTTTTGTGCAAATATCTTAACAAAGGGCGTGGATGTGTTAAGATGCAATACTTTGACATGTATGTAATAAGGATTTTTGGTTAGTTTTTCCTTCTTGTTTTGGTACTTTTGCATATATTTATCATGATGTGAAAATAAGATATATTGCGGCTGTCTTCTCGTCAAATTCCGCAGATTCTTGTGTCCTTCAAAATGCTAGAAAAATGCTGTAAAACTTCGTTTTGCTTACTTCGCTTCGATATTTTGTGAATAGAAACGCATTATTTGTTTGTTTGCTTCATGTAAAAAGGCACAAGGAAAATCCAAATAAGCACCAAGACAAGGAAATAAAACAAGCATATTTGCTGATTCCAGAAAACAGATAAGGAACTGTTTGGAATATTGTTAAATTTAAATATTCAAATATTTATTGTAAGTTACATGATGGTCAGCAAAACCTGACATTCACACAGGAAATATGATAAATATTTTATGGATTTATGACAACCACCCAACTTTTTTCAGTGCATTTTAAAGAGTCTGCTTATGGATCCAAGTGTATTATGAAATCATACAATTAAACAGAAGGGCATCTGGCATATTATCTACGGACTCATCTCTAATAAAACTTTAAAATATCACGAATTTTTAGATGCAGATCAAAGATCTTTTTACCCAGTTTGGTGTCGTTAAATGGCAACAGGTTACAAGTTTTATGATGGTGGGCGCTTTATATTTGATACGCAATGCAAATACTGGTTTCATAATAGATGATATTTAACAAGCTTCCTTTGATATGATGATAAGAGGACATTGTGTTTTCCGCATGTTTAGATCATTTTATGTAAAACGCATGTTATTTAGGAAGACCTACATTTGGAATGAAAAGAGCATAAATGAGAACATGAATGTCAGTCACAAAACTGCCATAAATAGTTGGTGGGCTTCATGTCACTCACTCAGGGATCCCCTCTCACTCTGTTGTTGGTATACAAAAAAAACTGAAGTCGCCTGGTAAGCTGAAACTCAAAATACGCAATGTAAATGATCATTTAATAGTATTGACCATAAAATGTAGTAATAACTAGAACCCCATCATGCTCGAATTTAATATCCAGAGATGAAGTGTACGTTTGTGATGCTGTGAATATCAATGGATTTGTTTTATATCCCTATCACCAGGTCAGGTAGGCGTTATGCAGCATTTGCACTATTCTTAAATGTTAAATGTAGAAATGTTGAAAACGAAGTCGTTTGTATACAACAAGGTGCACAGTGGTCATTTTAAATGTTACGTACGTCTTGCTTGACTGTGGCTTTTATTGCTACTCTGTCTGCTTCTGCCATTGGTTTTTTAATGTCGGAAGCTGTGACTTCTGACTTGACTTCTGAACGAAGTTTCAAACCCTCTGGAATTCCTTATTGACAGAGCCATTTTTCATACGAATTTTCTGTACTGATGCATCATGAAACTAGTGATCCACTAACAATCTTGTATTATACAATGCATAGGAAAATCATAAGGTATAATAGCCATTCACAATGCAACATATGCTTTTTATATAGATATGCTGGCATGTACAGTAGAGAACTTTTCCGTGCCTTTTTTTCGTGATGGCACTTGTTATTATAAATATAAATTGATGCACAGATAAGTTCCCGAAACTTTGTGCGTTGCGTCATATTTTAGAGTAACCAGTTCTTATCGGCTTTCAGAGACAATACCCTCAAATAGATGATTTTCTATCCGACAGTACTCCTAGCTCCAACATTGAGTATATTTTTACCTGAAATACAATAATCATCATCATCGTCAACGGCAGCAACGGTGGTAGTCGACACAGTCGGGACAACTTTAGATATTCTTTAGATGGAATAATTATCTTTGTCTATGCTCTTCGTTTTTGAAGATGTTTATCTGTCCCCAGAACCTCACCAGAAGCTGTATAAGAGGAAGTAAAAGAAAAGACGTGCTTGCGGCCACAATAACAATGAAACCCTTGACGTTGCATTATTATTTACCATTCTCTTCACTTCTAAGCCATCCATACTCATTTATTTACCTGTTTCTTTCATGTAGTATATGTATATGTACATCTACATCATATATATCCGTACTTTTAAATAGTATTTTTGTAAAAGCAAGAAACATAGCAAAGTCGTCATCATCAACAGCAGTAGCAAAAGGACGCTCCCTTATTGTACCCACTAACTCCAACAATACATTCATAAATATTGTAATAACAATGGGTAATGGCTTTCCTCATTTCTCTACCTACATTCACTCAATCGTTTCTTGTTTTGTTATTCTCCAGGTTCTCTGTCAATGTACGCGGAAATTTGTGAGAAGACCGTGTTGAAGCGACTCCTGAAAGAGCTGTGGAAGATCGTGATGAGGACCCTTGAAAAGCAAGTCGTCTTGCCGCCCATGACCGATAAGAGTGTACGCTGACAATTTTTCCTATTCCTTTCTCTTTGACATTGTCTTTAATCATATTGAGGGAGCACAACAGTAAAAAATGCTTTGTTTCTTCTCAAATGCATTATGGTATATTGTTGGAAGTAAATGGTGACTTAACGGATCCAAAATATGATTGTGACATAAAATACACGGGAAGAATGCATTCATATTTTTCATCATTATTATAAAACCACGTTTTCTTCGTATATAGCCAGTTTGAAATAATGAAATTTTATTTACTTTGAATGCATTAGAAATGCAACTTTCATTCAAATTCAAAAATTCACGTGTATGGACAATACCTCCACGAATATATCATTATTTTGAGTAAACATTACATGAGCATTATTTGATATTCATGTTAAAAATATCTCCAGCGTATTCTTTTTATCATTTAATGTCGAGTAGACGCTGATTTATGTCCCTGTCTGTTGGCTGTCAGTTGACGTTTTCCTTCTCCCTTACCTTTCGTTGGGGTTACCTTCTGTAGTATGCATGTACCTAGTAGCTGAGCAGTAGTGTCTGACGACTGAACTTACTGAACTATTTTGAGTTGACCAAACCTTTGGTATACTTTGAGTTATGTTTTGTCCTCCTTGTTGTTTTTTCTTTCTTCCATCGCATCCATTATGATTACTTTGAACCATAGAATTTCCTGTTTCTTTTTTTTGTCACTGATTATTTGACAGAGCAGGTCTCCCTAAAATGTATTGTCTTTCAAGTTTTGTTCATATACACATTTCGAGTTAGCTTTGATGCTCGTTAATGGGTATAATGTTTACTGATCCTCTCATTTTTTCCAGAATTGTTTACTTTATAATTATTTTTCGTTTTATGGTGAAGTTCTTAAACTTCACGCTGATATGTCATGCTTGTTGTCACAAAAATGTGTAAGGCAATTTTCCATTGGTTATATATTTACCTCCGCTTCTACCTGCACGCATTATGTCATGTTGTTAGCTCCTTGTTTAAAGAGACTCTTAAAGCTCTGTTTACTTTATGAAAGGGTTATTCTTAACATCAAATTCTTGTTGGGTTCGGAAAAAGGGAGGAAGTTGCACAATCTTGTTAAAGAATTGATGATGCTGCTGATGAGTATTTGATTTGTTTACACTCACATTTATTTCTACTTTGGTGGTACCTTCATTGTTATTATTATCATTATATAGATGCTTCTCAAGAACATTACAAGCAATGCCAAGAAGATGATGGAGATTCCTAATGCAAACGCAACAATGGAAAATATGGGACAACTCTTCAAGAAGAATATGGCCAAACATGATGTGAAATCAGCTTTGAGTGGAGTTATGGTACGTTCATAAGTTGGCAACATTTTTCTTTATGCGATTTCACAAGTACTTGCCTGTCTACCTTTCCTAATTACTTGAAGAATACTTGACTCTTCTTCTCTAAACACTACTTCACCCCCTGAAAACCGATTTTTAATGAATGTCAATCATTTTACTTCCACTTCATGAAAATATAGGAAGTGGAGAAGAATTTGTCACCAAAACAATGCGCAGTGGTAGACGTGGCTCTGGACACCATCAAACAATATTTCCACGCTGGTGGTAATGGTTTGAAGAAGAGCTTTCTTGAGAAATCGCCTGAGCTCCAGTCCTTACGATACGCCTTGTCATTGTACACGCAGACGACGGATGCGCTTATCAAGACATTTGTCACCACTCAGCTCACGCAAGGTAAAGATATCGGATTTCAAAACTATTCCCCGTTGTTCTTTCTATCTTTCTTTCAGTTTTCTTTATCTCCAAACATACCTACTTCAACAATAATCACTAATCACCCTGCTCACACCATGCTAATAATCAGCGTACTACATTTGATCACAACATCATGATAATAATACCATCATCATTGTCAGCAGCAACCTCCTCGTCAACGGAGTCATGCAACACTCAATTGTTGCTTGCTCAGAGCCTGCATTCCTCAATGCATTTACAATGCGTGCACCCATTACAACAAGCACCAGCAGCACCAGAAATTCATAAAAAGATTTTGATCATATCAAACAAAGACATTATATGAATAATATGAATAGGTATACATGTGTGTGCACACTCTTGTGTATGTGTAGCGAAACCGCAGCGTTTTTTAAAACTTCCAACAACATATTATACATCATCATGAACATTAAAAAGTTTTGTAATTTCTTGTTGTGAGTACTATACACTCTTGTGTGCAGATGTGATTAGCTATGCGCACTACATCTAAATGTTGTGAATATTTATGCTTTTATATTTACCATTTGTCTACCTGTGATCTTTGATAATCATGTTGATTACGCGGCGGCAATGTAAGCATTCCGGAGGACTATCAGGTTTCACCTGCCTGATTAGCTAAAAAGATGTCCGCCGGTCGGTTGTTGGCTCATCGTTTTTTTTCTTCGTCATTCTTCTCTGTTGCTTGAATACAAGTATACACGAGACATTTACATGCACTCATACACATGCAAGTTTAAACATTAACAGGGGAAAATCATGCAAATCAGCGTCATTATTATTTCCACGAGTTATGGGAAGATATATGTATTCCTCTGGTAAGACAAGAGCAACGCACAACTCACAGTTTCTCTTTTCTGCCCTGTCGGCATCCTTTTCTTTCTTATTGCCTCACAACAGTATATAGATTCATGGCAGGCAGGCAGTACTCTCGTTGTGATGATATCATGGGTGAATCTAGGTCCGTGTAATTTATGAGCGTGTAGCTTGTCACTACATGTTTCCACCTTTGTGGGTTCATATATCTACAAAATGTAAATACTTTACGAAGTGCATTTTAGAACAATCATCTTCATACATAAACATTTTTTTGCTTAAAAACTGAATAACCGAGCGGGTCATAGCGTGTCGTGATGTTGTGGAAGGTGGAATTTTATAAAAAAGTACGTTTTACTTTATTCGACTTCTGTTGCCTCCCTGTACCAGATCCCATTTTTCTTCCGGGACATGTTTTCGTCGTGCCCTTCATCTTTAATTTTAAAAAATGATGCGCAAAGCTCACAACTATTTTTATTTATCAAGCCAATGATTCCAAAAAAATATTACTTCCTTTCATCTGTCATCCAGCATGGCTTACACTTGGAAAGGAAGGAAATGATCTTTTGAAAAAATTGGAAACTCCATTCCTGTCCAATTGATCTCACGCTAACAATCATCACCACTGAAATACTTTTGTAGTTACAAAAGTTTATATTTTAAAAAAAGAATCGGATGTGCAATCTGCTTACGGCGGTGGATACAGCTACCGCAATTTAAAAATTTCCAAACATTTCCCCCAAATTTTAAAAACTCGCATGTAGTCATCATAAACGTGTGGTTTTTCTTCTAAAAATTGTACAAAACGGTAAAAAAATAATATGATTTCATGTGTTTTGGGCCGGAAGCTAATAGTTATAAAAGAACAAGATAAAAAACTATTTTTTCAACTGAAACACTAGAGTAACTACCTAAAAGCTCACTTTAATTGTTACATTGTAATTACTCGAGCGATGAATTCCCTTTGAGTAGCGTAATAAGTAAGTGTTGCGTGATTGATTTTACAAACTGGGATAAGAAGACGGGGCTATCATCATCATCGTCGTTTTAATAAAAATTGCTTCACAAAATGATATCTTCATTTATATCAATACACTTGTACCCACATTTATTATACCACTACACGAGTAATAATGATAATAAGAAAGGTGTGTTCTTTCCCCGTTTCTTCTTCAAGCTAACAGTCATAATATGTGTGTACATGAAAACAGTCACGCTGTTATTTTTTCTCCTCTCGGCTTGAATTGGATGATAGGAATAATTCTCTACACAGCAATAATAATAATAATATGGCTGTTATAAACTGTGTGAATAAACTGCATGAGCATACACACACATCAGAGATGAGCATCTATATATTTTGTGTTGTTATTATGACAGTTGTGAGACTAGATTGGTTGCATTTCTTGAGCTAATTGCTGGCAGCAAATGAAAACCTGTTGGCCACAGACAGCGCAGCGAGCAAGCAGATAGTTTTGTTGTAGAGAAGAGTAAAATAAGAAGTGGGGAGGTATAAAGCTTAATCGTAAAAACTCATCCGGGAACTGGTACCATCTAATAATTTTAAAAACGATCTACCTATCTATCTCGCGGTACTGGTGTGTCCATAATATCTGTATACCTATATCTATACATACTTTAGTTGTTCGATCTATCGCCGTTAAAAAAGGAGATAAGGTAAAAAGGTAATATAATGTTATGTAGCTGTGAGCCTTATAATTCAAATAAAGTCAGCGTGACACGACATGCGTAGTAGTAGATAAGCAGATATATATTTTTTGCGCTTCCCTACCTTCCACCACCAACACCATTACCTGAACCTACTGATAGATTCAAATTATACCATTAAATATCCATACTTTAAAATCGTGCCAAACTAAAAACCCATATATTTTCAGAGAAAGACATCTCTTTTTTTTCACGAAATTTTCAATGATACGTTTGTTCTTTCCATTTGTCTGGTCTGTGAATTTTCAATGTATTTAGCCTACACTATGCAATCTTTAGTTAGTTACTTTGAAGTGATATGAAGGCGATAGAATCCATGTATCTCTCTGTCTGCGCATTAATTTTGATCAAAGATGGCAAATGATCAAGGCACATCGAAGAAGGGTAAAAGAAAAGAAAAAATGTCGTTTTAATTTCGTCTTTGAAAATGACTGAACGTTGAAGAGCCCCCTGGACAGCCAGAGCTGCTGGTCTAGT
Organism: Willowsia buskii; assembly: GCA_034700685.1. Classification (NCBI taxonomy): domain Eukaryota; kingdom Metazoa; phylum Arthropoda; class Collembola; order Entomobryomorpha; family Entomobryidae; genus Willowsia; species Willowsia buskii. The sequence goes on from JAQIXW010004388.1 coordinate 8,151, forward strand.
TTTGTCTTTCACCATTAGCATACATCATCTTGACGTGACAGTAACAAAGATAGGAATGGAATATGCCTCATTGAATCATCAACGCATGCACGTACAGATAAATATTATCACTGTATATAGACAAGGAATATGAACAAAATATATATGACTTGGATCCTCTTTTTGTCAAAGCTGTGCAGGTAACCCTTCCTAATTTTTTGTTCATGTCCACCATCCATGTCCTTTTACAGAGAATTTGTGTTTTCTCCTGTGAAACTACCAATTGTCTCATTCCTCATCACACGTATTCGACCTAGCGCAGCAAGCCATATAAAATTAATACATTTAATACCTTTTCCAGTGTTTAAGCACAGCTTTTTTTGTACAATTGTGTACATTGCATAAGATTTTTGGCATTTTTCTTGCCATAATTTACATCGACACAAATATGTTTTATAAAAAATCATATCACTGTTCTATTCTGCTCATGTTAGGATCTTCATCACAGCAGTGACAAAATACACTGTGCATCTGCATTAAAAATGATAATTCGTTCCCACATTCATTTGTATTGGCATCGGTCCATGAGCACTGTTATATGGACGTATACGAACAAGGCTGTAAATTTCAAGCTCGACAGGTGAGACAAACGGTTACCTCTCTATATGTATGTGTTTTACATAAATGTGAAGCTCATAATCTATTTCCACTGGATTATTTCATTCAAACAAGAAGATTTTCGACAGGGGATGACAATGTCATCCATCCTTTCTTTTTACCTACGCTCGAATGTACTACTGGCGACTACTGTAACTCGCCATAGGCAGTCCTCCTCATCTTGTATGGGGACTTACTGTGCTAGTCTCATTTGCTTTCAGATGGCATATTATTATGCAGAGGAAGAGTTGTCTGTCATACAACTTGTCTATTCTCCTTATTTCGGCATTTCATTTTTATTTATATCGGTACTCTTGTGTAATTAATCCTCTCGTGACAGGAGTCTCGTCGATACGTCTTTATTGGCAGTTGCCTAAGTAGGGATCATTTGTTCCCTCTCTAACTGGTAGATTGATAGTATAGCGTGTAACTTTCCTTTTTACTCGATAAATTGTGTGAATCATTTGTACAGGTAAGATCTAAAGACAGGTACTTAACTATCCTGGCAGGCCTACTACATATTTGTATCTTTGACCGATGATACCTGCCATTTTTTTCTTTTTTAAAAGAAAAGATCGATACATACAAAAGTTACGAAATTGCTTCTGTACTTCTTTGGTTTTAATAATATTCATGTATCAACAAACGACTCGATTTTGCCGTGCATTCATCCTTTCATCATTGGTACGAGGATTTGCTGGAAAGGGTTAATTTTCAAGAGCTCAATCTTTTCGTGATTCTATTTTGTCTGTTGTGACAAATAACGATGACCGCATGCTGCGAGTACATGTGTTGTCGTGGTCTCTTTCCCTCTACCTTTATTATTAAGCTTTGCAGTTGAAAGCCAGCCGTAAAACAGACAAAATCCACAGAGATTCGCTCTTTTATGATTTTGACGAGTGTATTATTATTTCTATTCGCGTATACTATTGTCTCCTCGTTTTACTATCACGTATTCACGCATGGTTTGCGTTTTAATATTCGTATCTTCTTTTGTGTTTTCTTTCTATGAAGAATAACAATAATAATAGACAACAAAATAAAGTGGTATATTATAAACAGAAAATTTGAAAATGGAATCGTGATAATGACATGACTTATAACAATCATCAGACAGAAGCTTACAATTTTTACTTTTTGTTTTTATAAAAGTTATGATCTTTACCGAACAGGAGTTGAGCTGTTGGTTGCAATTTGCAATCATCATGGTTGAGGACGATATAGTCATGAATTTGTTTAAGTATTATGTATTCTGCCACTTGGCTACTGTTGTTGGATCCACTTACGTGAGCATGATTTCCAAACATTTTTCATCTTGAGTAGAAAAATTATCATCAATACGTACTCATAACTTTATCCGGGGCATTGTTTTTAAAAGTTACACATATGAAAAATCAGCGCATAAATAAAGACTTTTGTTTCTGTAGAGTATAATGTAGGTGTAATAATATGATCGTGGCTATCTGTGGTATTACTGGTATTGGCAGTAGGTAAATACGTGACACAAGGGGAATTTATATAGAGGAATGATAATAAAACCTAAGAATAAATGGCTGGTTCGTTCGCTTTTTGTTTTGAAAAGCTTTACCTTTCAAACAAGTCAAGTTGTGGGCGTCCAGCTAGATATTGGATGAAATTTAAGAATGTCCCATCCCATTGCACTCCCCTGTTTTGCAACTTTGCTTACTTGTGTGTACTTTTGCGTACATATATGGAGTACGGTATATGCGGTTAGCTTTCATGTTCAGCACTTTTTCCCTCTACTTCAAAAACCCACAGGCTCTTTCAATGTAATTGAATGAGTGAAAAGGGAGCGTTAATGAAAACAAAAGGGCAAAGTTTTTTCTTTCTTCTTGAAATTCACGCGACTTACACAATGGATGGGTTCTGTAAAGGACATTTTTTTGTGAAAGTTGCAAGGGGAGAGAAGAAAAGGAGAAGTCATCACCAGTTCCAGTCCAATCTACAGTTAAACTTAATTTCAGTTAAGAAATGTCGAAGACTATTTCAAGTTGTTTGGTTGTGATCTTAATTTTCTTCCTCTCTTTTTACTTTCATACAATTTCTCAATGTTTTAAGGGGAAAAGAATGGAAGGTATCTCTCGGAGCTTTATACAATGCAATGATGTCGATGCATCCATGTGGTTCATAGATAGCTAACCTAAATGGAATTGACTTTGAAAAGCTCATCTTGGAAATGAAAGCATGTTAGAAAATTTTGCTGAGTGTGTCGTCTGGCTCCCACTTTACTTTATAATAGCTTAAGATTCTATATATATGAAATGTATGTACACACACCACAAGAAATAACAACATTCAAAGTAAAGATGTGTGAATGAACGTTCTTGGTTCTTTGGAATGGAACAATTTCTCGCAATCACATATAGAAGAAGGGATGAAGAAACATGGAAAGTCCATCATCGTGTCACCCTCTTCCAAAATGCACTTTTCAACCGGCTGGTTGATCCTTTTCTACCACTTCATCTCCTCACAACGTTGACAAAGTTAGATTAAATATCAATTTCAATCCTGCTCCACAACTATCAGTAGACTTACGCACTGGTGGGCACCAATACACAAACTTACCATACCATAATATAATAAGCACATTGTATTCAGCTCAAACGAGACTTGCTAGGTGATGGTGATAGTATTGATGTTAGTGTGCCTGTACCACGATGGAACACAATAAGATGAAGAGCGTGAACCGGAAGAAGTGTTTATTATGCGGAAGGTACGGATGAGTATACAAATATTTGATGGTTACTTGCAATGAGCGAAAATTCATTTCAGAATCAATACACAGGGAGCATGCATGTTGAATGTTGACTATAAAAACCTACATACTACGTATTGTGTATCCAGTTTTCTAGTTATGATTGGTAAAGGTTTCAAAATT
>JAQIXW010004389.1:0-11684 GCA_034700685.1 Willowsia buskii
CCCAAGCCAAAAAATTTAAATATCTCTGTCCCCTTTTAACCAATTTGTGTCAAAATCAGTATTTTGGGGTAACTTTTTATGCTAAATTTTATGGCGTAATTAGTTTTTAAATTTTTAATCCAGGTCATATCGATTTCGAAAACCCGTTGGGTCAAAGGTCACAGGGTATGTAGGAGGTCAAAAAAAATTTACGAGGTTTTTTGGGGTGCCTGAAAACCTATGCAACAGGATTTTCCCCCCAGGAAGACATGTCCGCTCCAAAAATATTTCCGCCTACTGTGTTTTCTGTTCTAAGAGTACGGTTATGCACCTGTGTGGAAGTATTTACCATTATGAACTTTCCCTTTCCCTTACTAGAGAGAGTAAAGCAATATTATTATAATATCATATAATAGTATAACAGTGCTCAAAGTCTACTTATACGCAATATTATATATATGTATTATGTCTATATAAACATACAATCTTTCTTTCAGCCCCTTGTCATTGTGTTGTGCACCGCACAACAATATGAAGGATGGAGGAATTCTAGATTGCTATTAAAGCAAAAAAGAAGTACAGTGTTGTAGGATATTTTGAAAGACATGGGTCTACAGCATTGGTGGGATGAAGAAAATACCCTAGTCTCAACCTCAAAATGATCAAACCGTTTCTTCAAGATGACGAAAAGGACTGACATAGTAAGACGGTCAGAAAGCATGACATAAACAATAAGTATAAAGTGAGATTCAAAAAAATTCTGGTTATACAACAATAGAAAAAAAACTTCTTTCACGTGGAATATATGGGTGCTGCTGGAAGACCGCCATTGCAATAACGAGAAAAACGAAAATGTTCATAGCTACAGCTTTCTCATCTAAATGGAATGACATGTTATCCCAGGAACTTTTTGAATAGGTACCCAACATTCACGTTTGCATTTTATTACGTGTCACTCAAAAGAATTTAAGACGATTTCCCATATCATTCTTATACACCTTTCCGATTTAGAGCAGAATGTTGATCGCAAAGATTCGTACACTAGGCCAGCATTAGGTGACAAAAGATGGTGACGGTTTTCAAAAACACAACTGGGGAAGATGAATAATAAATGAAATTTTTCATGCTTGTTGTCGACTTCAGCTTTGAATCAAATCTGCTTTGCATTATAATCAAATTACTACATATATAACAGCAGAACCCAATATTATATATAACATAGGTAAGCATTACATAATATACAAGGTTTTTCAAACAAAAGGTGCATGTAAATTCACCTTAAAATATATATAGGGATCATGATTTTAAAAATTATAAAGTTAATATGTGATTTTGGATGGACAGAAAACGACCAGCTTTACATCAGTATGGAGCTCATATTTCCAAGTTACTACAGTTTGGTCTGTGATTATCTTTCGTGTTTGATTCCTCGTATGTATATGTTATTGTGAAAAGGTTGGTGTTTCTGGTACGAATTTTTCTCCAAAATCCTAAAACAATAACGATTTCAGCTTTCAAAGCGAGCATTTTGTTGGTTCAACCAGGAAAATTTTCTTAGTTAATTTCTACTTCAAACGATTGTTATAACCAGCAAATCAACCAAATAACTCTAATGAGCTTTCTACCGACGGCATAAAGTATTGTTTCCACTGTACAGCACTATGAAGATGATTTTTTGGAAGATAATTACAAATAATGAGTTGCAGTTGTAACATTCCTAATTAAGTTAGAAAAAGGTGATAAAGTACAAACTTAGAATGTTCGATAATTGGCTTGAATGATACTTTTTACCACGTTTCATTTTTGACACAAAAGCAGGAATTCATATTCAGAAGTGTTATTTATTCATCCTACAAAAATCTCCATTATCTTCACATAAAAGTTTCCATCCTTAGTGTCAAGCTAAGTTCAACGCACAATCTATCGAATAAAATCTGTATCCACCTACATATACTATACAAAGTGAATACAAATGACTTACAAATTCAAAGAAGAACATTGAAAAAAGCATTATTATATAATATATTGTAAAACGAAACCATTCATAGGTATTTTAAGTGTGTCCCACATTTTCCATTCAATGAAATAAATATTTACACAGATATTTTATTTACCATAAAGTTTCAGTGTGTGAGGACGTTTAAGATCCATTTTCGTCAGATATGAATCAGAATAACATTAAGTTATGCTTTTTATTTCCATATTTACGATGAGAATGTGATACACACATTTCCAAAATATTTGCGACCTTATTATTATACTTTCGTCGATAACTTACATTTCATCCGAGCTGGGAACCAATAACAAATAGTGGAAAAACTCTTCATGACATTAATACACTCTCCTTTTCCCCTGGTGTACCAAGCGTTTTAGCAAATAAAGCGAAGAAATTGTTCAGACAAGAACTTTGTGTGTTTACCGCTTGCTTTAGAGAACTTTTTGCGATACAAGTACATTGTATACTTCTATAAAACCCTGTTATAGCAATGAAGCATATATATCTTTTATATTGCAATTGCAATGCATTTATATTCCAACTTTTCACTTTAACGGTGAAAGTAACATAAAAAAGCAAATAAAATTGTCAACCTGATAAATATCATGACTCAATTATTGGAAAATGAAGGAGAAAGTACAAAAGCATGTATTTAATACAATACTTTAACGCACAAATCGCACAATCATATGCGTAGACTTTAACTGTTATTTTCCATAAAATTCAAGTCGAGATATCCAATATCTAGTATTATTATTTATACACTGACAATATTTATGGAACTCAGGAAAAGAAGATATATCATTTTTGTTGCTTTCTGCTTTCCTTCTCTAGTTACTGCAATTTCAATTAGGAGTATAGAGTACAAGTATATTTTTACATTACATAAATATATTGCCTCGCTAATTTGCTTATAAACCTAAAAAAAAGTTGAAGTTTTACATAAAACAGAGTACAATAGTCAGCAAGAAATTTACTCAAGCGTAACAATAAAAATTTCATTTAAAAATATTTCCAACTGCCAAAAAATCAGAGAACTTTTCGTTTAACTGAAATTTAAACTCGATATTCATGAATTATTAACTCAACGCAATTCCATTAAAAAGCAAAACTACATGTTTATGCTTGCCAACTGTTCGAGTAAAATGTTCAGTATTTCTGAACACAATAATTCTGGAACATAACCCAGAAATAGGGTCCTCAAAAACTTGACTTCGCTTCAACTTGACACAAAAGAGAAAATCTTCCAACACAATAAAGACAGGAAACTTCTTGAGAGTAGCATAAAAGACCACGTCAAAAGGGTTTTCTCCTTTTCTTTCTTTTTTCCTCCTCAACCAAAAAGACAAAGCAAAAGCCCATTAAAAATGTATCATCAAACCACTATTGTTACTTACTCTCCCGACTCTTTTCGTAAAGAATTAATGCAATGCTTGGCCAACCAACTTATTGCAGTCATCTCCATTTCTTAAGAAGAGAGAATTTTTTTTCGAAAAAAGCCTGAAGGAACAGAATAACAAAAGGCGTTGGTGTGGGGTATATTATTTTGGTAGTAGTGGCAGTGATGACTTGCCGCCGCAGTTTTAGACATTGTATATAGATGATATGATACTGATGAAGACAGTGCGTTAATATTAACTCACTGTATAGAACTGGAACTAGTTGAAAAGGAGCAGTTTGGTTGGTGTAAAAAATAGAGCGAATACATAGGGCAAAGTGAAACCCTTTGTGCCCTTTAGCCCTCGCTAATGCAATATGACAGGAAGTATAAGTACTTGAGCGAGGAGACAAGAAATGATTATATGGTGCGGTGTACAACACCCCGTATTGTATTTCTTTGTTAGCTATTATCTTCGCACTCTACGCAGCAGCACAACACTTTCCTTTATTCTCGTGCTTCGATGATTTTATTCATTCTTCTTCGTCATTGTCGCCTAATTTTATATATTAAATTAAATGCTTGCTTGCTTAAAAAGGGCGGCTCGTAGCCGTTGCAGTTTTCACTTATGTATTCGGTATGTATTGGTGTGAGTTGAATGGAAAATGTGTTTTTAAACTAGAAGAGTAGCAACTTTATCGTTAAGTTTATCATTGTGTTAGTTATACCAGTGTATTATGCGATGCATTTCGGGAAAGCATCAAATTATTGGATGATTGCTGTGCATTTTTCTTGTTAAAATTTATAACCATGTATATAGCAGACACATTTCCATATTATTTTCATGCAGTTTATGAGTAATACAAAACATTTGTACAGTACCTATATATAAGTACATACAGTCGTTTGCTTTAGTTATCTAAAATGACAGGAAATGGAGAAGTATTAGTGACTCTGAAATCGTTTTACTGAAAGCGGGTAATTCAGCCCAGTATGATTTTGATGAATTTTGCTATCGTATGCGTATTGCGTCTTGTTAAAGCCATGCTTTACAAGATAAAATGAGGCAATCTTTACGTGTATCTCTATTTTTAATCTCAACAAAGAGAGCGGTGCAGGTAAGAAAACAAATTTCCCCAAGGCTGGACAAGGGATTTACAAAAGTCCATAGAAAAGTAATTATTAGATCTTTCTATGAACGAATACAGTTTTATTTTCTTTGCATGTCTATAGGGTAAAAGTTTTCTCATCGAATTATCATAAATTAAAACTTTATGTAACATGTGAATTCTTGTGCACATTTTAGACACGCACCGTAAAATTCTTATCAGACGCCCTAGCGTTTACTGACTACAAGTTTACATAGCTTTAGCGAGACGCTCCATCAATGTTAGATGCCTACTGCAAATCATTATAATCAGTTCTCAATCTCACTCCTAAAATTAAGCACCCCCTTAATTAATAAACACTTTAGCATCTACGGACTGAAAAATCGATGAAGCACAGTAGACACCCCGGCGTTTATTTCGCATGTTACGGTAGATATTCTCTCTAAACGAAGAACAAGGGGAGAATCATTCACTGTTGATTCTACATTATTAAGACAAAGTCTTCAGGTTTTCAGAAATTAAATTAAGCATTGAAGGTAATAACCCTAAGTACGCAAAAGACGACTACATCGTAAAAGAATGATGGTAATGAGGAAAAAAGTAGGATACTTAGGAATTGAGAAAGTAAACTCTGGAGAGTACTGGAACACGGAACAGAAAAGTTGGCTTCGGAATGATCATTTAGCTAAAAGAATAATGTTGGCACTTACAAGTAGGTTAGTATTAAAAGCATATGGCTTATTTCTAAGAATTTCAAAAGTTTTTCTTATTGTTTCAAAAGACTCTCTTTTAGAGCATATGTATAAACGTTTTAAGTCTCATCCACTTCACTGGAATCAGTAGTACTTACCGACCCGCCGGGTTTCTCAAATGAGTTCCACTTACAACAGAAAGTTGAAGGTTATTAGAGAAGGTGATTATGCATTTGGCAAGTCTATTACAGACTTACATGTTACAAGAGCCCTTTTCAAATAGTTTTCAAGCTCGAGCAGATAGTTTCTCAAAGGCAGGTGGTGCATACAAAACCAGTTCCTCAAAGCATGGTGATGGCTATAACTTATAAAATCATTGAATACAAGCAAAAAACAATATGCACGGAATCTCTGCCTCAACCCTCTGATCTACTTACCTATCTGAGGTTATTGGCTGATACGCAGAGAAAATAAGCTTCCGATGCTTATGGAAAGAGACTGCCTGTTGGAATTCCGAAGGTCTTACATGAGAAAGCCAAAATCAATCAGTAAAACTAGAAGAGGATTAAATATTGTGTAAATCCAAAAGTGTGGATTTCAGGATACATGGATTAGTGTTAAAATCAGGTCAATAGAAGAATAAAAACGTAAAGGCTAAACGAGTACAATGCCATCAATATATTATAATATTAACTGTATACACTACAAGAGCAATAATTCCTTCCAGATAATAAAGTCATTGTGTGTAAATTTAATTTTGTCAGAATACAAGAAAACGTCAAAGTATTTTCCCTCTTAGCTTTGATATGTATCGTTGGGTATAAATGCATGAATTCTCACAACAGATTGTCTATAAGTGGAAGTATTAATAATGTTACCATTCTTTGAACTCTAAACTACCCAGGTATGAAGCCTTAACTTGGGTAATACTTAAAAGTGCGATATTACGTTTTATAGATAGATATATTTTACATTTGTTATGCGAACTGAAAAAAATTATACTAGTGACAAAAGTAACTAGACCAGATTATTGTATGTTCCATGACATAAACAAATCCAAGTGATGGTATTCTTCTCCACAGAACAGAATGTTTCATTTGAAATATTAGCATGATTTTTGCACTGTATTCTGCGAATATATGTACATGTATATTATTTGCGTGTTCTACACAAACTACAGAAATCGTAGTCGAACCACAGAACGATTAAGGAAGAATCTGTAAAACAGTCTCAATTAAAAAAAAATACAATAGTACTTTAGAATATGTACACAAAATTATAACATATCATAACACATTTCTGATGTAGTATGTCTCTGGCAACATTGGAGCCACAATAAAGGAATGAATGAATGAAGTAACAAGGATGTCGTATCAATTTTTGCAACAAAAAGACATGTGCTACTTTTATGCATCATTGTAGGGCGACCAGGCCACCTGTTAAAGCTAAACAGTTAACTTTATGTGAAGTCGCTATACACTTCCTTTTTACGTCCTTACCTCAATTTTATTGCAAAAACTTTTCTTTTCCTACTTTCTCCTTTCTTAACCGGATACTTGTACAAACAAAGTTTATATCGTCTACACACATATTTTAGCATTTACGTATACGTACGTATTCAATTGTGCATGTATACAGTGCACAAGCCTTCCTGACAAAGTGGCAACTCGGAAGGTTTAATGGGGAAAATTCGTTCGTAATTTAACTCTTTTGTCCACGCCAAACCCCCACTTTTTTCTCGTCTTTGATGAAATCGGTGCAAATGATAGAAATTTCTATACTTTTGTTACTTTTATCTATTTCCAGACTCATGGTTGTGCGATAAGCTTGACTGGCTTGATCAGCTCAATAACCACATATTATGTACCTATGTGTTCATACAAATATTTTTCCAGATAATCCTATTCGCGGAAACAGTGACACAATACATGAATGGAGGTAAGCGACAAAATATTACCCGGACTCTGACAAAAGTTCCCAGCAAAGCATTGCGCATTGCAAAGATATTAGTGAAGCCGACACAATGAATGAAAAATGTTTTTCCTGGTTCGAGGAAGTAGACAACTACATAAAAGTTGGGGGTGCACAAATCTCAAACAAAACGGAAGTGTTACTTTAATAATGTAATCCCAATGCACGCGCTTTTTGGCTTAAACTTTGAAACAAGGATTTGTCACGATCACCTCATTTCACTTGTTTTTTGTTGGAACTTGGAACAAAAATAAGATGATAGTTATATAGTTATTGGGATCCCTGTTGTATGTACGATATGTGTAATCTATATGTGTGGTGGTGTAAATCGGAAAATGTATTAGTGTTTCATTCATGTAACATAAAAGCTTTCAGTTTACATAGTATGATAAAATAACATTTTTTAGAGAAAAACATAGCTAGCTGCATGCCACACAATATTCAATACAAAAAAATGCATTACGTTGACCTCCTTACTCTTCTTTCCGAAGGCAACTGACTGGGTATTTTTATCACTGCATAATATTTTTGTACTTCGATTTAGCCACTGCGCTTTGCGATTCTCTTGCTTTCTCCATGAATCTATGTTTTCATCTTATATATAGAACGTTCAACTTGTTTCTGATATGATTTTCCTAAAATAGGCATACATACACAACAAAATACTTTTCATATAAGAGGTTAAAACCTGAGCTTAGATAAAACTGCAGACTCCTTGTTACATGGTGCCTGTTTGTTGAATTTAATGGATAGTAACCGAATGGACAAACAAATACCACATAGTATATAGATTCTGCTGCAGAGGCTCAAGAAGATCCCTTCAGTTTCTGTATCAGTACCCTAATATCCTCAATTTCGAAGTACAGGAAGTGGTGCCTTGAAGTTACACGCTGTTTTACAGAAATCAAATGGGTATGAAATGCATACATTTCTTATTTATGCAGGTATACCGAGGAGCTAACAAATTGAGCATATAACTACATCACATTTATCAGCATGTCTACAATAATTGAAAAAGATTTGTATAGGTTTTCAATAGAAAATATATGAAGTATGTGCTGTCGTACGTAACACCCTCAATATTATTAACTTCGCCTTCCAATCGTGTGTGTACAAATGTTGCTATATAAATACGTAGTCATTAAGCTACATACCTAATATTATTGCGTGACTTTTACAAAAAATCTATCTGTATATTGAAAATTAGGGACGTTGTGAGTAGTGAGTGGTTTTCGTGCAATTTTATTGTTCATTTTCATTAGTGTAGACAGAAGATGTCAAGTCAAAATGTGTGTGTGGCTGTGAACAGCAACCGTCATTCGCATTGGTAATAAAATTATCAAAAGTAATAGGTGGCAATGTGTCGTGTTTCTGTCCAAATTCCTGCCTGCAAGAATGCCAGCTTTTCTAATGAATACTTTATTAAGACACACACGTTGTAATTTCTTTGTAGAAGAGCTAGAAAAAATAAACATTTATAAATAAGAGCTTCATTGGTTGACTCGATATTAAACCTAACTGTTTGATACTGAAGGAAGAATCTTTTCTCATTTACAATAGGAAAATGAAACCCAAGGATCTCCAACATACAATAAGGTGGGCTAGACGTAAAACGTAAGTCATATTGCATAGCCTTGGATTCGATGCACTCCTACATAAGAAATGGAAAATAATTTATGCATTTTGATTTTGCCAATGTGCCAATATATGAAGATTGATGCCGAATATAAGTGAAAGCGGCTTACTTCGTGTAGTGATGAAAACCATTTTACATGGAATACCAACGAACGGATTTATGTTTATTTACTGAACGCTTTCATCAGCTTATTTTATTTGACACATAGGATAGGAACCTACCTGTCTTTTGAGATGACTAAGTGAATTCAAGGAAAACTGAAAATCTGTTCTTAAACCTGAAATTTCGAACCGTTTAAAGGAAAAATTTCAGATCTGTGTCAATATCCACTAGGATTTTTTAACTTACATGATAATATTTTGTGGGCAATAACTTTACGTTACTGCAAATTTAAGCATGTGCTATAAATCATGATTTCTTGCAACTAATTTACAATAATTACACTTAAGTATTAAATTTTGCTAATGCATTTAGACTAGGTATGCAATTTTAGTACTACCTTTTATTGCTGATAGTCTATTCTTACACAATCCAGCGTTCAAAGTTTTGATGTTTTGAGTTTTGAAACTCAGTTGCCCTTGAATTAGTCTTCCTTTCGAAATATTTGATCTTACTTAATACTCCTTTTAAGATTCACATCAAAATTAACTTTACCTCTTTAGTTTAAAGCGAACATAAGGCTCGTCACTCGAAGACAGACAAGGCTCGGGTGCATGCATTTGATATCATAATGAGAATATGAGAAATATGGTAAAAGCATTGAATATTAGCCTATACGGAATAACTCTCGCCGTCAGTGTTTTACTGCAACCTGCTGTTTTATGCTGTACGTAGGATAATCTCTTGGAGCAGAAATAAACACTTATGTAGCTTGGTAGAAGAGAGAAAGTTTACAATCTAAATCTACAAACACATTCATGCACTATCAGCATTCTACAATCCTTCATGATTGTGAAGTTAACATCTCCCTAATGATAACGTTTACTTTTTATGACAAGGTTCCTTTCCCATGATCCTCAGGAGGAAACTAATGCTTAAGTGGTGATGATGATCCCAAGTTCCTGGGTTCACCAGCTTTCACTCTTTTTCTCCAGTAATAAATATCATTCATTTGCACACTTGAAGCATTAATAACGCATGATAAAATCCAAAGAAGCTCTTCCGACCATGAAATCAAGTAATCAAATCGACGAGCTCTTTATGTGGTTTTTATTCACACAATAACATGAATAATAGACTTTCATTTCGGGACTGGAGAGCAAATTCATTCGTACAGTACAAACATACATTTTTGCGTTTCTACAGACAATCGTGCTTTAGTTGAATATATAGACACCCTAACGCTTAAACTACCTATTGAACTTCACTGTACACAAAATTATTTGCGACCAGTCGTTTGCACAAACGTTCCTTCTCCTTCACAGAGGTTCAATGTTGTCTTCGATAGTGTGGGAAAAAAGAAAGTATGGTAGCACCACTTTACTAATGCCTCACTGAATAGCTATGCTGAAAAGAATAGGGTCAGACGGTTAGAAGATCGCTACACTGCTTTACAGTTTTAGCATCAAAACAAGAGCAAGATTTTCATTGTGTGACCTTGCTCAATCTCACCATATGGATTACTTTCTTGGCTTTCTTGGTAATGCAGTGGCAACAGGAGAAAACAAACGTGCAGAACAATTGGCCTTTGAACTAGTGTAAAGTTTATCATTAAAAAATATTACTTTACAAACACAAACCTATTAACCACATAACTTTTCTAAACTAAGGATCCAGTCAAATATATAGAAAGATGATGATATTATTCCATGAACTTGAATATTATGTTTGCTCATTATGTTTGTTTTTAATGGACCTTAGGGAATAACAGAGATGAACAAACATTTTAAAGATATACATAGAATAGCGTAAGATGTTATTCCAAACGTGTAAGAGTGTCATACAAATGAGTACAACAAAGTATTTGACACGGAACGAATCGTATGATGGAAAAAATGATAAATTTTAAATGTGGCACTGTGTCAAGGCTGACAAGGAATATTCGTTTCTGTCACCAACATCGCATTTTGCATCGACAAGACAGAAAATGCTATTAAGATAGTATCAGTATCCAGAAAGCTGAGTGACTACTCTCATATTTGATATTATATTTAACCAGTTTTGTTGAGGCATCTCTTCGTCTGTTGAGACAGTTATTTTTTTTCTTTGTTATTGATAAACATGTGTATATTTGTACACTTTGGTACCCAATGATCGCACAACTCTAATACAAGTAAAAAGATGAATGTGCAATCTGAAAATAATATCGATTTACAGCTCCGCATAATATTATTATGTTCAACTATATCAACTATTATCAGGGTGACACTTATGCTGGTGTGATGACTTCAAATTGATTGATGAACAGCAAATGAGTCACAAGTAATTCCGTTTCTGATATGAGATACAAATCCACATGTATGTTTGCGTTTGAAGAAACACTGTTTTCTTTTCATGTCATGATATGATAAAGCAAGCCCGACACCGACATCTCACGCACAAGTTTCATTTTCATTGTGCAGACAGGGTGCAGCGAGTTACCATTAGTTTATTTCCTCTATGATGAAACAAACACATTTTCCATCTTGTAGAATTGAGTTAAACAACCTGTATATTTTGCAATAAGTTTATAGGATTCCATATCATATTTCTTAAATTTTGTTTCGATTTCTTCTTGGACTTTATCTTGAATAGTAAAGTAGAATCTGTCTAACCTCAATGGCAACTTGATCATCATGCAGAATTTTGGCATTTACTCTGCATGGTGGAAGTTGAATAGATATGAATCATGCACAAAATGTTGGTTTACCTACTAACTTCCATTGCAAATAAAAATGTGCTACTGCCTTAATAGCGAAAGAAAATAATATTTGCTATTGTTTAC
>JAQIXW010004390.1:0-11684 GCA_034700685.1 Willowsia buskii
ACCACCACATCTTCTACTGAATAGTAGTAAATACTTGGTAGAAGCACACAAGAAACATTTTACGCTTCTCATCTTCTCCCATCCACCTGTACACTCTACACGTTTTTCCTTCAATTATTCTCTCTCGTTTACTCGCTCCCTATGTGTGAGTCGGCTAATGCGTGCTTGCTTAAATATGTAAATATGTTGTATGTGTGAATGGAAAGCATATAGGTGTAAGTATTTTTCCTCATCTTGCTCATAGATAGTTGGGCTCATTTCATTTTGTAAATTTGATAGGGAGAAATATAGTAGGATATATTAGATAGAAAATGTAGAGGGAAAAAAGGTTTTGCTTGCTTCAGTGACATCGTTCAATGAGGAAACGAGATGGATGCTCTTCTTCTCTTTTCTCTCTCTTCCTCTCACTCATTGCTCGCTCACTTTACTACTCACTCAACTCACTTGTTTCCATTATTGATTGAACTGATGCCAACAATTTTTTGCGCTCTTTCCTCCTCTCACTTTCTCTTCTTCTGCTTTTCATTTTCCTTTTCTAGCTCGTTTCACTTGTCACTCTATACACTTCTGCACTGTTCTATATATAGAGGGAGAATTTGGATGGATGCATAATATACCAGGAAGTAAATACACTACATCAACATGGCCACATACTGTGAGACACTCACGAAAAGATGCTCTGACACACTGACTACTACATATATATACGGAGGCATTTTGAACTTTTTGCCTCCTATATTTTTCATAATGCAGTACATTACATAACCCTAAAGTACAAAATGTGTTAAAGGAACGAACTTGCAATAATAGTGGCTCTACATACTAGCAAACATGGCATTGGCATTATAATCATCATCATCATCGTCATCACGTCACCATCATCATGAAGTTTGAGAATGTCTCTCTCTCTCTCTTTCTATCCAGCGTTTATACTTTCATACTAGTTTTTTCCCTCCACCTCCTCTTTCTAAACAACAAAGTTGTCAAATTGAGCGCATGAAACTCTTTTTCGTTTGAAAGTTTTCAGTTAGATAATAATAACTCGTGTGGATATTATCTATGTGTATATGGATGTGAGAGAAAGAGAGAGAGCGAGTGAGAGGAAAGTGGAGAGAAGAAGAGAGCACGACAGTGAACATCCACCATCACTAATGCTGCTTTTGGGATTGTTGTAGGGAAAGTTTAATAATATGGATTTTACCTTTCAGAGGATAACCAAGATGGATGATTAAACCCTGATATTATTTACGTCTATATATTATCTTTGAAACATCTATAGGCATCTACATGAGTTATTATATTATCCTGTTGTTGTGTCGTCGTTCTTGTTTCAAGAGAGCTTGCACAGTTTCTTTCACTTTTTCTCTCAAACTCTGTCAAAAGTGTTTTCACGTTGGTGGTTGGTTGGTCGACTAACTGTGGGCTGAATTCGGAATATGCGCAAAATTCATGGAAATCATAAAAACACTTATTTGAGAGACCTACTGTGGGAGAGCAACTTGCAAAAAATGCTCTTTAAAGTTGAAGGGTGACATTTTAAAATGTTTGCTTAGCAACTTAACTTGTGGATATGTATTAATTGATGACGGTGATGATGGCAAGTGTTTTGAGTTACAGCTGCATGTATGGTAAATAGTGGACTTTTTCGCTTGATGATGTTTTGATAAAGTTAACTTGATTGTTTTTTCTTTGTTCCATAAATGTGTTTACGAATACAAACAAATGTTATGTTACATCAGCATTATGACGACAGCAACTAATGGACAGCAGCTGAAATAGCTAAAAAAAACTTACAAGGTTTTAGGTCAATGTTTACACAGTTTATGGTTCAATTATTGCGTGCGTTTGACAACAAACAACAAAGCAAGAGGGAGAGGCAGGATTTGTGTGGGTGGTTGCCCTGTGCAAAATATTAGAGTGTGAGAAAGGCTATCACCATATACTTTCATCATGCTTTTATTATTAATTATAGTTGAATTAAAGTTACAATGCCGAACTGAAACCAGGCGAGTATACTTTTGATAATTTTTAAATCTAACTTCATTCGCCAAATTAAAATTATTTGATATTCCTCGCTTCTCCTATTAATTATGTTGCATGCATTATGCAAAAACATGGAAACTACTGGAAGCTATTATTATGCATTTGAATGTATTTTGTGTACTTTTAAATAAACACAGCTGCGAAACTAGATGAGGCCTGCCTTCTATTTGAGTATGCAGAGATTCCCAGAATAATATTTTATTGTTGTCCTTTCCCCATTTTGGATAAATTCAATTCGTATTGTTTGCCTTTGACGGAAGAATAGAAAAACCGCCGCCCACACATTCTCGTTTTGACTCCTACACAAAGCACTTAGCATGCGATAATTCAAAAAAATATTATTTTTCCACGATCATAAATATCACATTGAAATTTTACTTACACAATTGAGAAAAAAAAATCTCAAATTTCATGCTCAAACTTTTTACGTCATTACTCCGATGACAACATATCAGATTACGCACTCTACCTCTGAAGATCATTATTTCCTGTTGGCATTTCCTACATCAGGAATCAGATTCCGTAAAGTGGATTTCAAATTGCACCCATCAAAAAGCATAAATTCTGCATATATTTAGTTATCTGCTATCTCAACAAAACAAACAATTTCTCTTGCTTTCTACATATTTTCTTCTATTACCTCGCCTTTTTTCCCTTACTTGAATAATGTATTCCTGACTTGATTTTCTTTAGAAATCTCACCAACACGATCACTGCTTGCCGAAAAGACCCAAACCGTCGAACTGTCTATCACTGTCGGGGGAAGAGTATAGAATTACAATACATAACATAAATAATAAAGGAGTACATCTGATACATTATTATAATATTCCAGGAACCTTTTTTCAGTAGACATTACGTTTTACTTATATGAAATATATACTTTATTTATGTTCTTCTGTCTTAGGTGTGAATTCGCTCTATACATTATTAACATCAACATTATTTCAAAGAAAATCCACATGTCTTAGTGAGACCTTGTACACTATATTTCCTAGAAAGACGGTGGTGAGGATTTTGCGGCGAGGCTGCATGCATACCCGATTACTGTCGTCATCGTCTCAATCGTCCCTCTAATCCCACTTTACACTGCACACAAAGAAATAAAGCAATACACCATACATGCCAGAATGTATGCACACTATGCATACCCACGACCCACACTTTTAGAATTATAATAGCATTTCTAGTTTTTTTTTTTGCAACAGCCACGAACAACCGCCATTACCACCACTACCACAGATGATGATGACGAAATACAGCAAGCTTCCATAATTTCTGGACTGTGAAAAGCCAAACCTTTCTCTTGTTACTTCTTTCTCCCAATACACAACGCTCACATATCAACCCACACAGAAACACCCGCACAATTTTTTCTCTTGTTTTCTCACTCTCTTTCTCTCTCTGGGCCTGGCTTTTCTTAGCAGTGTTCTCACCTGTCTCGCCACCGTCATCATCATCATCAACGTTTTTGCAGATACATATTCCTTGCGACTACTACCACCATTGTTAGTTTATCTTAGTTATTATTGCGAAATTTATCATGCACACAAAATGTAGTCAAAGTCGTATTTTAAGGTAACTTTGCATTATATAACGTCTTGTCAAGGAACACACAAGAAACACTGTTTGTGCAGTTTTTCCTTTCTCTGTCGCTTCTCACGAAGAAGGGAAAGGATAGCCATATGAATTTGTAAATATGCAAAACCAAGCAAAGAAGAAGGTGAAGGTAGACATAAAGTTATGTGATGTTGTTGTTGCTGATGATGATGACTATTATATTCCGCTGAGAACTCACATAATTTCTTTCTTCTCCTTACATCCATGTTTGCAAAGTTACAATTTATACGCAAATATGATCAAATATTTTAGCTGCTTTGGTGAAAAAAATGCAAGACCTCTATTTTTAGGGATTCTGCGGTTGGGAGGAGCAGGTGGATTTTTTTGCGTGCATGAGTGTGCAAAATTCGTAAACTGATGATAATGATGCTGAGTGGGTGTAGTTAGTCGTTTATTACTGGTTGCTTTGTGTTCTAAGGACTTTGTAAAATGAGAAGATGGTGATTTGTTGTTTAGAAAGTGGAAACAGCGGAATTCACAGAGGACTGTTTTATGCGAATAGAGGGAAAAAATGTATATTGGTGAGGGAAATTACTAAAAGCCACGTATGCGAACCAACATATGAGCAGAAGGAAAGCAAAGACAAAAAATACCTTCACATAAATAATCCCACTCCTCATTACCAAAAGACTGGTAATGACGAGATTGCATGAGAAGGAGTGAAAAAATGTTCAGAGCGAAACACCGGCAGCAGTTGCTTCAACATTAACAGCAGTAAGAAACAGCCAGCAGATTTAACATGGTTTTTCATATGCAATCAGGATAAAATAAACGCAAGCTACATAACAATATTGCCAACAATAATATTATACCCGAGTAGATATAGGCATATATATGTTTTGGTTGCGGAATATGTCCTATGGGAAAAAGATTTTGGAACAAGATAGGTGCAAACAAGGAAACCATGAATAGACCGTTAGAAGTGCAAACATGTAGCTTTAAAAAATATGTCCATATATTTCTCGCTTGTTTCTTATTTTGTGTATACACCAGAGTACCTAAGCATTTCTTTTGGTTCCTTGCATGATGTACTTGAAACGACCTTTGTGCGCTGGCTGGGTGAAGTGAACCTCTCACCATCACCACCACCAAAATCACCGTAGCATATCCACGTTTTCACTGGAAGTAACTGTCAAAAGGAGTCAGTAATTCTCCAAAACTATATATATATCAACTCATGAAAGAATAGGTATCCAGCAAGCAACAATAACCTCAAGGATTACATTAATACCATTATGCATCGATGCTGTCATAGTTAACGGTATAACGGCACTACTGACAAAATTAAATCTGTCATTTGCACTATTCGTGCTGACCCGTAGAAGGTAAACAAACTGTGATTTTGGTGACGACAATGATCGCATAGAGAGAAAGTCATATAAGCAGCAAACAGAAAGTATAGAATATTAAAGGTTTATTGTTAGAACAATCATTTGCAACAGTCTAGAACTTCAAAAATATACCATACTGCTTTCATGTTGACAGTGTTGACCAAAGTCTTATAAGATTATAGTAAGTCTTAAGTATTGCATCGTCATAAAGGTTGGAGCACTTCAGCACCAGGTTCAAAGTTTTAGGCAGACAATTTCGGATATCTCACATATTTTGGTACTTTGGATAAACCGTTTTGGTGAATTCCGGTAAAACAAATACTATTAGTATCGCAGATAAAAGTAAACGAAGCCCATATATTTTCTTTTTTAAGCCAAAAAGTTTTAAAAAGTTTGTAAGCTTTAATAATAAATCATTTTTTCTCCATCAACAAAGATTACGAAATTCACATAAATAATTCGATAAAGTTTCACAATGTTTTTGTTGGAGGTCACAAAAGCGACTAGCAAACCGACTCCAATAATTATGAAAAAAATGTCCTTAAAAGTCTCGTCATTTTCATTTGTTGTGAAACATTTTTTGTCCACATTTCCCCCCAAAAGATTGAAAACCATAGATAAAAATCTCGACCGGTTAACGTTTAGCCTTCATCTCTTTAAAAAACGACCTTTCCTCCGGCATCTCCAGAAAACTTTTAGGTTTTGTTCGATATCACTAGCGATCCAGATAAAACTTTTACTCCCGCCTTTGCTCAGTTTTTAAAACCTATTTTTTGTATTCATTCAAGTAGCAAACGTCGACGGGACTTTTAGCACCAGATTATTATTTTCGTATTTTTGGTGAGTGGGTTACTGTGCCGGCGGAACACAAAAGTGCGATGTAATGCTCGGCATTTTTGGATTTAATAACAGATTAGCAATAGCCCAGTAATTACTAGTTTTCTCCAATAATCATGGGGTCTTAGGGAGCTGGTGTGTTATTTCTTTTTTAAAAAATCCATATGTTTTTGCATAATATAGAGACTACCTACGTGACGCGTGTACGAACATTTTTTTAACAGAAATGCCAATATACGTGTGTCTTATAGTAAATTTTTATAGAAGTGAGCCATCTATATAATATCGCAATTTCTACTGGCATGGCATATTACCACTTTTTACAACCTCCTTTGCTACTGCAGTGTCAAGAATTGGCAGTGCGTGCCTTTAGCAGTAAAAAATATACGAAAGGAGAAAGAGACCCAATTAAAGAGTGTTAGTTATTTTGTACATAGGTGATGTTATGCGTTCCTATTCCATTATTCCAGTGTGGAGAGTATCGTTTGTACTTTTTAGTTGGATCATGAAAGTAGTTACTTTTTTTGGGTAAATGTTTAGACATAAAGCTTTGTTCTTTTTCGTTTAATGTTGGATTTTTTACTCAACATTGTGTTGTTGTACGTGCCTCAATTTAGAGGAGGTAAAAGCAAGTATTTCTCTACTAACCACACAACTAATTGCAAGCATTAACTATACGTATTGTATTAAAACTCCCATTCGTTTTTTTTCGCTGGTTGTGGAGGAGAGCAGCCTCTAGGTAGATATACGAAGGAGCTTGGTGGCGGTGGCACCGACGGAGGAAGCAAAGTATTAAATAAAATGCTTCACCAAAATAATATAAAAAAAGTTCCAAGGTGACAACTAAGCATTCCACGAATTGTTTAATTTTTTCTCTCTTTCTTCTCCAATTTATTTTCTCCTTTTCTTGTTGCTTGCTGCAGTAGTAGTAGGAGTGCTGCTAGTCCATTAAGTTATTTCAGGTGGTTAACGTTACACTCTTGTTTGAGTATGGCCGCCTTGCATGCATGCAGGTAGGTAAGTAAAGCATAATTGTGTGCACTTTGTATGTATTGCCATTACATTTTCCACTAAATGTTTATATCATTTCTACACGAGAAGATTCTTTATTAGATTCAACCAAGCGAGTAATCAAGCTGGAAAGAAGAAAAAAAACAAGTATTTAGCTACAGCGACCAAACTGCGTACATGTACTAAAAGGTTGAACACTTTTTTGTTTACACAGTAATATAATACTAAATGGTTTGTACACTCTCAAGGGTTTTTTTCTTTCACTGCTTTCTCTTCTCACTCATCCATCCACATATCGATTTTTCTCCGAGTAATATGCCCATAGGTAATGTGAGGCTTAATGGGGCCATAAAAATTAAACAAGACAAAAAATACTGTGCTAATAGCAGTGAGTACTGACCTTCCCAAACATTTGCTTAATTTTATTATTTCTATGTCGTTATGAGGCTTATGTTATATATATTAGTTGGTGAAATGTATATATTTCACTGTATATGTATATTCACTGTTAGATTCAAGTTGCCACTTTACCCTGGATTCTAACTAGACCGGTTTTTTTATTACGCAGTATTCAATTTAAATATTCATGTAATGGCAGACAGCGAGGTATTCCTCCATTTATCGGTTAAGACTAGTCTATTTTACAGGAAACCAATAACAAAGAAGTTTGCTGCCGCGATTTAAAACGTAGCATAAAGCTTTTACGTATTTGTTTCCTTAATTCATTTACTTCTCAAGGTTGAAAAAAATATTTGCTAACTCATATGTCGATTGCGCAATGAAAACAAAAAAGTCGATACGAGTTGGTTTATACATAGATTGCAAAAAATGCGAAAATGATGCTTTGTTAGTTCTAGATCAAAGGCAGCGGTGAAGCGTAAAATGATTTTTACGCTCGTGTACATTTCTCATTCTGTAACCTCTAATTCAACTTGCAAATCAGGACCAGCACCACAAGGATGATGATGATGATGATGATGAATATTATTTTTGGAGAAACAAGATAAGTAAAATTTGCTCTTATCAGTGCCGTCGCTACAATATGAATCATTTTCGTTCACGCATTAATAGTCTAACTAAACTCACGCACGCCTCATTACACATAAACAAAGTGATAAATGCTGATTCAGAATTTCATTTTCCCAATAGTTAGTGCAAACTTTTCCTCTCTCTCTCTCTCTCTCTCACTATGTCCTTCAGGCTATACATAATGTAAAGACATTATTGTATGCATGTAAAGCAGACAGCCTTGACGGCTGGACTACAACAATAATAATATTTCACTGTGTAATGCTCACTTTTTAACCCCGGAAAAGATGTGGGTGCATTGCATGATATTTTTATGCTAGCACATTAGTAGTTGAAGTAGACATTGCAGGGCTTAATAATGGAATTATGAAAATACAAGCCTTATTAGATGCATACATAAGCTGGACCACGGGAAAGTAGAAAGCAAATCCGGAAGTGGGTATAGACCTGCGAACAACAACTTTCATATGCATACATACTTTCTACATACCCGCCACTTTATTTATGTTTGTATGTGCACTTCTGTGCAATATTACTTCCCCTCTTCTCTCTTTTGGTGTAGTGCAACTTGTGCTGCTAACGAGGAAAATTCTCTCACTTAAAAAATCGACGTCGTTTGCATTCCCGTAATAATAATGCATTTTGCCCTTTCTCTCTATTTATGAAGTTTATCCACATAATATTACAATATCAGCAGAACCACACACACCATCCGCACCACTACCACCGACGAACCGGATAGGAAATCATTATGCCTGCACTAATATGCATTTGAATGGGTTAAAAAGCAAGGAGCTTTTGTGCGCCAAAAGCTTTTTTTTAGGAATGCAGACTTATTTTGTAAGTATGTTTGCCTACGTATGCAAATCACTTTCACTGCTGCACCACTGCCTACCACTCCGGCTAATACTCCTCTCTAATACATCCCATCGCCACCATTTCACTTTCGTAATGCCTTTTTTATTATTTTTTTTCGAGAAAAACGTTTGAATTGTGTACTAGAGAAAACTAGTTTATGGACGTTCCAGTTGCTTCCCCTCATTTTGACGGTGATGATGATAGTAGAAAAATTAGAATGTAGAGAAACTAGTTTGGTGGTGTTATCAATCCCTTTTGTTCTGCTTATGCTACTGGCTGCGGATCTTCCGAATCCGAATCTATCCAGCATGCAGAATACGTTGGTACTATCATTAATGTTCTCCGTGGAGGTCAACCGTCTCAGAGAGAAAACCTTGTTATCTCAAAACGAACAACGTCGTCGTCTACGACACTACCACTATCATCATCGTCGCCTCCACCATGCATGCTATGCTTTACCATATAATAATATCATAATGTGCAGTGGTGGTGAGTTCCGTTTGCATGTATGTAAACAAGATGGTCATTATTGAAACAACCCGTAATAATAATAACAAGACGTAGTAAGTATTAGTGGCAGTGGAAGAAGTAGTTGTACGAAACAGCAAATAAGTGCAGATATGTAGACTTCTAGCCTTTATCTCACGCAGCAGCAGTCTTCTGGCACTAATACAAAAGTCTTCCTCCACATTTTCCCCATTTCACCCTCCGCACTACAAATGCACCACGAAAGCGTATTTAAATTGCAGCCCAGTCAACCACACACATACACAAACTAGCCAGAGAGAGGAAGGGACCAAAAAAGGGAAAACACATTCTCCAAAGATTTTAATTTTTTAAATGGCAAAACTACCACTTTCTCCATTTTAACCACTGCAACTTTTCCATTTGCTAGCACTCCCACCACCAAACAATATGATTGCCATGCCATTTTCCCCATCCGGTTTTGATTTCTATCCGAAGCAGCAGCAGCAGCAGCATGGAAACTCTCTCTTTGAGCTGGTACTTAAGTGAGTAAAATCTCGTATCCACAAACAAAACTCTCTCTCTCTCTAACTACTGCATACAGAGAAAGAAAGATTCCCATATCATATTACAAAATAACACGTTATACGCATACATATTGGCAGAGGGAGAAAATGAAACGCCACTTCTTCTCTCACACTGCATTTATTGGTGCGAGCCAACAAATTTCTCTACTTTTACGCACAATAAAATATATTAGGTGCACACACGCTTTCACTTCCTCTCTTTCCCCCTTTTCTCCTCTTCCAATCATAATAATAATACTACAACCTATAACAAAGTTACTTTTACTTCAGTCGTTTCAATCTACTACATACTTTCACAAACAACACAAACAAGCGCACAGACAAGGGAAACCTGTAATAATTCGAATACACTCTAATGTGCGATCAATGCAATAAAACGCACTTCCCATTATTAAATGCATAAAGTAGCGCGTGTTCTGGTCGACAAGTTGGAAAAAAAGTTTTGGAGCATGTAACCACTCTGGTGATGATGATGATGATGATGACGACGATAAGGATGAAAATCAAGGTAATGGATATGTGGGTGCACCCTGCAGTGTACTAAGGTCGCTTAAACGGTTAAGGAAAAGGGAAAAACAAGAAATTCCGTTATTTAGAATTTTTTACGGATGCTTAAATGGATGCAAGGTGTATCATTTTATATCATCAAGTAAAAAATATACGGCTCCAATCTAAACTGATTTGGCTGCTGCTACTGTGGCCTGTGGTGTTTTTGGAAATGAGCAAAGTAAATATTTACCGTTGCGTTGAAACTAACAAGCTGAATTGGACCTTGTTTTAAAAATACATGAAGGAGGAGAGACTTTGGGTTGAAATGATGATGATGATTATTGTTATTACATACATGGTTGTTTGGGTCGGTCGTTGGCCTGTTCTGCTGCACTATTATAGCCTCTTGTACACTTTTAACAAAATAAACACAAAAGACTACTTTAGTGTTGTTGTTTTAAAAAAATGTAATCTTGTTTCGAGAAAGTTTTTTCGTCTCTCTCTCCCACTCGTCTCCCTTGTTGTATGTATTTAATGCATTGAACTTAAAAATAAAGGTTAAAAGGAGAAATCTGTGTTGTAATAATAAGCAGAGAGTGAATACACACAAAAACACATACAACTCACACACGTGCGTAAATTCTGGTCCCCTTGTGTCCATCACTCATTCTAACGTGATTAACGACAATAATAATAACTTAGTTTTGGATGCCGACTCCACCCTCTCTGCTCACTGTATTACATCTATGTACACACAATGGTATTATTATTGTTGCCACTACTGTTACATATAATAGAAGTACAATATTAAGCTCCTTACAACCATTTTCTAATCTGGGCAGCATGTTGTCAGTATGTGTGTGTGTTTTTGTGCGTGAACTCTTTTTATCAAATCATCTGATACTCACAATCACCCCATTTTTGGAACCTCTTTCATTCAAAAATGTTTCTGTTCAATTTTAACTAAAATCTTTTTTTTTTAAGAGAAAAAGCATTTAGAACATTTTAATCTTATCCTTTTTCCATTAGTAAGTGTTCTGTATTTTTGTAAAATGTTTTGTTTTCTTATATTTTAGGGCCTCCGATAATATTTCACAGATAATTTAAGCGAACAAAATGATACGGATTTTTTACTGGATTTTAAACACTGCACTTTTTATTTTATGCTTCCTCTTGTGAATAAAAAAGAAGATACAAAAATAATGTCCTGTCTCGCTTTTCATCGAATTCATAAAATCCAACGGATTATTGGGTAGTTAGTTGGTGGATTGGATCTACAAAAGGAAGTGAAATTCAAGAAGTCTACAATAAACAGTTTTCTTAGCTGTAGTACTGATTCTAGTGATCGGAAAGATCTGATCTGACCCACCATTCTGTTTTCTGATCTGATGCAGATTTAAAAACCCTGATACTG
>JAQIXW010004391.1:0-11681 GCA_034700685.1 Willowsia buskii
TGTTGCTGTTGTAGCTGTTGTTGTAGCTGCTGTTGTTGTTGTTGGTAGTCACCGGCAGCCCCTTGCATAAATATTGGCCGACTTACTTGTACCTGTTGAGAGAGGGTATGCTCCAGAGTCTCGAAGAAACGCACTTTCCCCACGAAAGTTGATGGTACAATGATGACATCGGGATTAGCTTCTACGGCCGCGGCATTAGCGTCGGTGAAGGATACGGACTTTTTCAGAGGAGATACTGGTCCAGCCTTTAGGATTGGTTTTGGAGGGACACTTGTTGATCTAGCTTGCGCGGCTGCAGCTTGCTGTTGTTGTCTTTGCAGCTCTTGGTCACTTAATTTAATATCCTCTACTCTCACTTGGATAGGCGGCACTGCCAGTGGGGGCTGTGCTACCTCGGGGGGCATGTATGCAGGAAGATTTTGTTGTGAAATGGCAGCATTATTTACCACAGAAGAAGTTTGTGTAGTCTGTTGAATTAAACTTTGTTGGTTAGTAGAAAGGCAGCTATCATAATATGAAGCAGATGAGCCTGCAGCAACTGAAAATGAGAATACATAAAACAAAGCCCAAAGCAATGTACAAGTTGATAGATTTAAAACATTGTGCAGCTTTGAAAAAGGTATAAGTACTACGCAAAATCTACGTTCTTACATAGGAAAATACTTAGTGTGTGAGATTACAATAATTAAAGTTTAGCTTTTGCTGGACATTCACAATTCACTTTGCATAAGTAATGTGTATGAATAATTGAATCCAAGGTAAGGTTTAGCAATGACTTCACAAAACATACCAAGAGAAAGTTTTCCGAGTAGATAACTTTAAAGAATATCTTAGGAAAAAAATAAATGCAAACTTACTTGCCGGTCCACCCCAGGGCTTTGGTACTGATAAGCTGTATGGATCTATTCCAGCTTTTGCTTTTGGTATTGGCACTGGTCGTGTTGCACCCATCATTGGAGCACTAGTGAACTCGGGAAGTGGTGGCATTTGTTGCGGCCTGACATTAAAATATGTATCAGTAACAACACCACCCTGTAGTATTATCAACAAGCCTAATTAGAGTGACTAATAGATGGTTTGTTTCCATTACATTTGAAATGGTGTCGGCGCTGCCGCTGGTGCACCAAATGTTGGCGTTTGTCCCAACTTCCTCTCTGCCGCAGCGACAACCGTTTCCACAACTTGGGTACCCTTCATATCTTTAAAAGCGGCGTCTACAGAACCAGTTTCAAGAGCGGCCTCCCAAGGAGACTTGATTAGCATCAACTTGGGCTGCGTAAAGCGCTCCTATTTGATTCAACCGTCAGGTATCAACTTTTAAAAACTTTCACTTAATTCCCGCTTGCAATGATTGCAGAAATTCACGTTTCCACCTACCTGAATCTCATTTAACCGCTGGGCATGCTCTACCCGTGTCCTGTCGATTAGTGATGCTGGAGGAAGGTTGGGTTGTCTGTTGGCAGATTGATTTGATGGTCTGGGGTATGAAGGACTAAAGGAAGTTCCAGTGTTGATTTCTGTTGAGCTTCGTCTTACGTTCGTCTCGTCCACAATCCAGCCCTCTGACTTCTTTCTGCGCTTGGCGAACATTTGTGCACCTATTTTCAAATGTACCATTAACCGGTTAGCGAAAGCATTCTTTTGTAATTAGTAGCACAGATCTGTTTGCTTTCAATAAATATGTAGTACAATCCTTTCAACACCAAAGAAAGATCAATGAACGTTTAAGAGCTCATACATAGTGTCAATGTAAATAAGTGTCTAGGCAAAATGTAAAAAAAATGGATCTGATCTGGGAAACCCCAGTATGTACCTATTTATACATTTAAGCATGATATACACAGAGGAATGTAAAGTGTTAGTATGCAAATGCAAGCAAGATACATACATATTATTATTCAAAGATCTTCCTATCAGTGTCTATACTTTCTTTTGCTATAAAATAATTGTGTTAGTTAGAACCAGAATATTGAAGCGTATTTAACGCCAAATTTCACGCTCATTTACCTTTGCCAGAAGGAGAGTGTAGATCCTTTACAATGTCATGGCACACTTCTGGTGACAGAGCTGAAGGCTCAGTATAAATCCCAGTTTGTTTCAAAACTGACCAATCCTGAACATGGCCTCTCGGATTCATGACTAGCTTGAGAACTGGTTTGGGCTATTTGTTCAAATTATTGCAATAAAGTCCTTAGATTTGATACTTGTATAAATCACCAATTATAGTTAAAAGAGAAACTTACCTCCTGTGATCCTTGCGAAAGGTCGCCACTCCTCTCCATTGAGGACTCCTCCTCGCCTCCAGTGAAAGTTCCATCTGGACCTAGCACAAATATTAATCTGTTTTTAGTTTCACAAAAACTTGTGGCACTGTGGCCGCTTTCCCATAAAAACTTTGGCCAATTTGTTGGAGAGGGATGAACAATTGCACAACTTTCTATTTGTGACACGCAAAAAAGTCTGTCATTTTATGCACCTGTACGGATGTATAGGGGGCTACTTAGAGCTGGTGAAACTAGTGGTCCCACGCTTGGGACCCATCCTGCTCGGATTGCCATTTCTGGCACTGCTTTTCAATTATTACCAGTGCTTTATCATTTTACACGTTTTTATAGCAGAAATTTCGTTTTTCATGGTTTAATTTTTTTATTTGCTAGTAAATGTTGGGCTAGGCATTTTTATGGCTTTGTACCAGTGTGTATGTAAGTACAGGTGACCGACTATTCACAAAATTTTTTAATGAAATGTCTCTGCTTATTGTTCCGATTCAATTGAAACGAGAAATTATGTGTGCTTAAGTTTTTTAAGAGTTCCAGCTGTGTTTTGTTCTCTACAGTAATGTCACAACTAAGTAAACTTTAATTGAAAATCTTTCGGTTCCATAAAATGTAATGGTTATGCCTTTTTTGTTGTCTCGTTGTCTGCCTAGAGTTTTGTGTTTTTGTGTGTGTCTCAGTCTTCGTTTGTGTTTTTGTAAGGTTCAAAGTGATATAATATATTAAACGGTGAAATTTATCTAATTCATTTGTTTTATAATATATGGTACTGGATTACAAATCACAGGCTTTGTGTAGAACCACAAGAATCTTTTTTGTTTTTTGCAAGTTTCCCCAACAAAAGCAGTTTTGAGGAGCTAATTTAGCAGTTAATTTTTACATGACTAGTTCAACGTTTAAAAGTATAAATGTGTGGCTGGTTGTGGAATACGCAATGTAAATATTCGTAGTCTACAGTCAAAGCACAGTGGAACGTTTCAATAAAGCTTGTCGTCGGTCGGACCCCAGGTTGAGGGATGGATGGAAAATATCCCGACTACTGACTTGACTGGATGAAAATGTTAGCAAAGTCTTAGCATGTATCAACTCTGCTCTATGAATCTTTCGAGCTCTGTTCAACGGTGCAGTACTTTCTAGGGTATTTTTATCCCGCAACAAGTCATCCGTATGTTTTCCCATGAAGAAAAGTAATACAGAAGACTCGTTGAACCTATGCATGAAGTTTAAAGTTATTATCACTCCTTGCCTTGTCTTCTTTTCCCGTCTCTACATGTTTCGTGTTTTTTCTCTGAGAAATAGCGATACAAATAAAATGGAAACAGTCATAGTAGTAAAATTCAACTGACGCAAAGCAATAGAAATGGAATAGGTAGACATGGCTCGAAAGATAGAATAAGGACAATTATTGTGTATCTCTGTTTTTAGCATTAATACATATATCTTTGGTAAACGAGATTACCATGAAGGCGGAAATGCGATGTAAAACGATAATATGTATCTATACACCACAACGCATAGGTAGGTAAACACTAGACTGGCAGTTATATTCATGTTGAGGAAGACACCATTTTACATTGCTACTGTTTCCAAAATCACTTGGAATATTTGTTAAATGTTTGTACACAATACAATAGAATAGGTATATAGTTAATATCATAAAGTATTATGTTAAGTGTGGCTTTCATGTTTTATATGTTATGCTATAATAGTGGGTAAAGAATTGGCTAGACTTGCTAGAATTTGCAAGACCTGACATACTATAGAGATCCCGGAATTCGCCATGACTTGAATGATAATGGAGTAACGAATAATATACCTAGTCTAAAACAAATGCACATAACGTTATAAAAACTATTACAAAATGCATTATCTCATTATAGTATACTTGAAAAATGATATACATATAGTTAAACACTATACTCACTATTGTTAATGTTCTTTGATTTAAGATAACATTGAGTTGGTTCCCATTCATGTCTTACATTTCATTACAACTACAATAGTCACAAAAAGGACGATGACACCCCTTATTTAAATCATTGTGATAAAATATTTCCCTGGTAGAAAATAAAGATTATAGTAGGTTTAAATCATATTTACATTTTCCCTAACTTTATGATCATCGTTTGCTTTATTTGCTTTTTAGCTTAGGTGTTCATGTAAAAAATTGTTTATGATTTGGTACTAACCATAAATCATATTAGATGACTTTGTGTCATCAGTGTGTTTATTTTGATTCATGTCTTTTTTTTTGTTTTTTTACAAGTGGTGATGCGTATATTTTACCTTCATGAATCCATTTGACGGATTTCTTCTTTCGCTTGACGTACATCGTCTGCCCCTTGGACTGCTGGTTACTGATGTCACTTAACGAGTCGGAAATTTTCCGGGCTAAAGCAACTTGCTCTTCCACCGTTGGGTGGATAGGTGCGTAAAAACTCGAATCCTGGAACATTTTCCCTAGAGTATCCCGAATACCACATAAAAATCATGTATGATATGTATCAGCATAAACAAAAATCAACTATTCAAAAAGGGCAAAAAAAACAAAGATGCAGCATAGTTCAAATTGCTGTTTGAAGAGACGTTCCATACACCCATACAACTCCATTTATGTCTTCATTCACGAATGAAATATGAAAAGGAGAGTGGTGAAAGTTGTTTGATTAAGGTAAATACATAATATGTATAATATAACGTTATTAAGTATTACAAAACAATAAAGTTCAGACCACGTTTCACCAAAACATATACAGATAACAGTTTACAGAACTATGCATAAGTACATTTATATTGCCGTCATTATTAGCTCTTAAGTATTTTTATGTGCGCTGAAATTGGAAACTAATGCCAAACTGATGAAATGTTATGCAACGAAAGAAAGTCAAAATTTACGTTACAATCCCACTATTAGTACTCTTTGTGAGTGAGTATTACACTAGTTGTGGTGTAGTTGTAGTTTGTGATTATAAATCTATGTACAAGAGTGAATGTTTTGTGCAACTGGCTTATGATGACAGAGAAAGATGCATATAATAGATATATATAGCACAGCACAGAGTTTCCTTTCTTTTAGCATTTTGAGAAATAAATTATATTCTCGACAGATGGGCATCAATGTCAATGCATGAAAGTGAGGAAAGAATGAGAAAGAAATTTAATGGTTGGTTAAACGTAAATGAGTTTACGCAGAGGAAACAGAAAGAAGAAGAAATTGGCCAAAGCATTAATTAAAATATTTTAGAACTAATTACTAAAATAATTAATTCTTTGCACAGTTAATGTAATTTGTTGTATACATAACGCTTAACTCTTCCATTTGCAGTCTATTCATGCTATTTACTACATTTATCAAACTGTGTGAAAGTTGAATAGGGTGTGAGCTTACCTGGCCTTTGAGTATAATCTGTAGGAGGTGCGTCCGGAGCAGGAGTAAAAATCTTTTTCAAGTCCACGGGTCTTGGAATTGTAGGTTGCTCAATCCTTGCACCTTGCTCATCCTTTCAAAACAATACACCGCATATATTAAAGTAGCTTCAGTAGCTTACATTCGCGATCACTTTCCCTGCGCACTCATTTAGCGATATAATAATTTCACAAAGAAACTTTCTTAAACGCAGGTTAGTAACACATACTCAGCATTAATTCAGTTTGACACGGTTTATGATTAAGTTCTTCACAAAATGTATACAAAAGTACTATTGGTGAACCTATGATGATGAACTTGATGAATCCCTTAATGTATTTCAATCAAATGTAATTAGAAAATCTGAATTATTCTATTGATCTGAGTTCGTTTCCTTCCTACATTGGTTCCACAACTGTGAAGCTATTCTTCATTAATGTGTAAGTTAAGAAATGTGCTTGTTATCTCACCGTTGCTGTATATCGGAATTCTAAACTTACGCAATTTGAAACTCCAACATGTGTGCTATCGTTTAAAACTTACACGCAGAAAGATTCGCTATCATTATAATATGATATTTTCCGTGATGACTAATATAACAAATAGAGGGAAACAAAATGGTATTGCTGTATATATTTGTAGAATTTTTTCCATGCCTTAGTACTTTTGGTCTATTACTAACTCGTTTTATGATTCTGTTTGTTTGTACATATATCTTGTTACATGTTTTGTGTAGCTGCGCTGCGATTTCAAGTGAAAATTGCAGTTATAAATCTACTACATATTGCATTTTCTCACTAATCTGAGTGCATGCAAATTTTATCGCATTATGTGCTTAACATCATCGTTATTTTACTTGGCGAAATAAGATTCGTGCTCGTGAGTTTCCGAACTCTTCTTCTGAGCTCTTCTGTTGGCAAAGGGAAAACGTGCATGTATGTGGGTGGAGTAGCATGTACATGTATGTTGTAATGAGTGAATGCATAAAGCATATGAGATGCTTCAAAATTTGGCAAGTCGCGCTTTCCTGGAGCAAGCACCTTCTGCTTATTATTTTTAACGCTATACAATTTAGATTCAGAGTCGATAAAGCGTATGTCGGTTGGAGGTTGCCCCGTAATTTTGTAAGACAGGTTGTGCTATTTTTTACGCTCAAACTGTCAACCTTGCACATAAAGAAACTATACCTTTAACAAAATATTCTAAGGAGGCGCTAATTACTCGTGCAACATATAACATGATTTATTGGATCAAGTAACTCTGATTCGGTTGGGGCTCTGATGTCATGCCATATGAAGTTTTCTAATACATACCCAATTTTTGCCATGAAGAACATTACAAATAATTACAAATACACAAATTAATGATGCTGGGTTGCATCCCAAAATTCAACATCTTACAACTGTAATTAAATGCAGATTTTTTAATGACAAAAACTAGGGTACATGGTTAGCTTAATTAAAAGTGTAAGCTTATCATGGTTGTGTGGTGATACTGATAGGATAGAACCATTATTCCATAAAAATAGTTGGCACGTTTGCGTGTATATGAAAGTTTTGTACTTATATTTCGAATGAAAATGTGTGGGCG
The DNA here is from genome assembly GCA_034700685.1 of Willowsia buskii. Classification (NCBI taxonomy): domain Eukaryota; kingdom Metazoa; phylum Arthropoda; class Collembola; order Entomobryomorpha; family Entomobryidae; genus Willowsia; species Willowsia buskii. Next base: position 7,273 of record JAQIXW010004391.1, read on the forward strand.
GCTGACCCTACCTAAATATCTTGTTACACTTTGTTTGACGGGGCAGATGCTAAAAATTCATTCAAATTTACACTTGTTTCTCTATACTCGTGTTAAATTTAGTCAGAAACATTTTTGTTTGAATATGCCCATAGCTCAATTTTTTATCCTGGAACTTGCCTATTTAACATGAAACTCCTGCTCTCCTACTCTAAAGCTAATATTGTTTGATTTTTTACAATTTTTATAAAGACTTCCGGAACCGTTTCGTGGAAGCAATTAATTTGCCCTGCTTTATTATAGCTAAAAGCTAAACGTTTTTACTATTCTGATTTCCTGACATTTCCATGATCCTGGATTTTTTGGATTCAATAAATCCGTTAATAAATTGAGTGCCAAATGCACAACGAGGCTTTTGAGTTTCCAAACTTGTAAGAAGCATAGCACACACAAAGCAACTTATAAAAGAATATCTGCTTTCAGCAATGTGTGTATTTTTCTTCATGTTCAGCGAACGCATGCTCTAGTGCGTGAGATTATGTAAGACCTACAGTGAATAACAGACTTACACTTTGTAAATAAATAAAGATAAAATATTAGCCATGCTACACGTTTCTCAGAGTTCACTGAATTCATTACATTTCTACACCTGCTGAGTACTCACTCAGTACGATTATCTGAAAGTAAAGTCATTTAAAAAATATACGTCGTTATTTGATCATCGATATATTATATAATATTATGCCTATTAGTGCACACAATAAGACCTAGTACAAAAATATAATTATTGGATTCAATAATATTTTAATATACATCCGCATCGTCAGTATTCAATACTAACCAAATGTAAGATTTTCTGGGTTAAGTCATTGATGAATTCTCTCTTTTGAGGATCAAACCGGTCGGAAGGTTTAAGGCCACGCCGGGAAACGACTCGACCACTACTACTACTGCTCATCATCATGGTCTTAGTTGTTGTTGTTGTTGTAGAATGCATTATGGCACTGATTTGAGATTACAGACTGGTCCGAATAGTATTTACTTATGCTGCTCTTTCGTCAAAGAATGGAAAGTATTTTCAATGACTGACGCTTGTGATAAAACACTTGAAAATGATTTTTTTTTCTTTTTCTACTCACACAACTCTGAGCAAACACTCATCATCGATCCTCCGCAAGAAGACAATTTCGCATAATTTAATGTATTCCTTGTGGTAAATGACAAGAAACTAAAGTTCGCGTCGAGATTTTGTCAAACAAATGAAGATACCGGAAATTATGCGTTCCAGGAAAACACATCAAATGTAAAAGAGTGTGTGCTTTGGATTTCAGAAAATAAGGAACATTTACAAACAATAACAGCTATAAAAGTATCAACCAGGCGTATAGAATTTTCTCAGGAGAAAATACACAAGCTGGTTACACTTAAACAAACACGAAACACGACACAAATTTAATTACTCGTTTCGTCACGGATTTAGAACATGCAACAACAGGTATACAAGTTGTATTTGCGTATTTGTGTAGATGAAAAAATGTTGCGAGTTGAGTGTACCAATTACGTATTAGGTATGTATGTATCCTGTATGAGGTATTGACACGTGCTTATTGTTCAATGTTAATGTTTGTGACGGTATATAACAAAGTTTAAATTCCGACTTCCAGACAAATCTATCTTTGTTCCTAAAAAGAATTGTGCTATATTAACCACTGAAGTGTCTCAGCCATATACTTGGAATTTTGTCTTTGGTTGTTTTCTTGTTGTGACAAAAAATTGTGACAGGACGAAAATAATAATTGACTGTAACTAATGCAATGAAAGCTGATAGGAATTCAGGTAAAACCACAAGTGATACAGGATGATGCAAGTAGTAAACCTCTTAGGATTCTAAAAATTAGTTTAAAAATGAGTTCACTGGATAAGGCAATGAGGAATTAACAAGTATACAAAACCTTTCCGTTTTCTATATTATTGCTACTTTCAAAACTATAGTGTACAAAAGAAAACTATGCAACTGGTGGGCCCATTCCAACGCAAGGATTTATGATGACATGCAGAGCAGATTATAAAAAAGATGTTCATGGGGAAAATTCCAATAATGAAATGGCAAATGATATCAAACGCATCTGACGGATACGCTACACTACTTCATGTGTAAAAAATAGTACTGCTGGAGTAAGATTGCAAAATAATTCAAAAAGATGAAGAAGGAAGTTAGGTATTTGGCTCTACTGCAAAACCACTATATATAGTCACAGTGTATTAAACATTTCGAGATTTTTCCACATGAAAAGCTTCTATTGTGTTGACGGAAGGACGGGACAATATGATAATAATATACACAATTCACTTACTATATTAAAGGCACATATATGTATGTATGCAATATAATTAACTAAATGAAAGGAGTTTAGATTGGGAATTATGAAGAAGAAGAAAAGGTATGTAATCGGAATTTCTCTAGTCGTCCTAATAGATATCGTCGTTGTCGTTATCTACATTAAAAATTCAATATATTACATTCTAATACACTATATGTTACGCTAAAAACTAACTGCTGTTGCGTACAAAATCAAATATTATACTAGAACAACTACTCTGACTGTATTTGAAAAAATATCGAAAGTAAATAAGTAGCTTCCTGCCTGCTTTCATATTATGATGAGAGTATAATAAGGGAGTCAATGAAGAGGAGAAAGAGATGTAGACAGTGAAAAACAAATAACGATCATGCAGAGACACACGAAACTAGCCTAAAATTTGGTGGAGAAGAAAATACTGCTTTACAACAGTGATATAAACATCTATATATTGTATATTGACTATGAAAGAAAACGATGATTTTAATGACGATCTTTGAATTCTACACAGGCAGTATGTCGGCTCCGTATGTATGCATAAAAAATACTGTATAGTCCAAATTAGTGAATTCCTGAGGTAAAACCGTAAGTTCCGATGAAAGTCACAAAAAACACTGGGTGTGAGTGTCTGCTATTTGCAAACTGTAGTAGCTAAATATTATGTTTAGTATAAACAGATAACAACTAACAAGAAGACGGATTTTTTACGTCGCGTTACATGAAAAGTAAAGGCAAATGAATAACAACAGGAAGAAAAAGTTGAATAAAAGAAAGGTGAAATGTTATAATATAATGTAATGCATTGAAAAAGAAATGTGGATGAGTGTGACGAATAGTGGCGCTATTGTAGTGCTGCATACACTGCTCTCTTACATAAAAAATGGAATAATCGCTGCATGGTATCATCATCAAGATTGCGAAGGGACATGACGATACACAGTTTTGAAACAAAAACTTAAAACATGCAACGATTCCACTCTACAAAGTCTGATAAGCATGCCATCCCACACGTTTGGAGACGTGAATACGGTTGAGGGAATTGAAACAGGAGAGCTATAAGAGTGACGTCGCTTGTATCAGTCATTATGCTACCGTTTAAAACTAAAGTAAATAAGCAATAGAACATGTTCACTTTAAACCCATGACTTTATAAAAACCAAATGCTTGTTCGCTTCGTACCCTTTCTGGTCCAGTTTAAAATAACTTGATGTTGGAGCATTTGCATATTTAGTGTTACGTTATCCCTACATCACTTGTGTATCGGTTATTTTGAGCCACGCGGACACACCAGTGAGTGCTGACTACGGTGTCTGCATCATGAAGACAAAGCAATATTGGGCATTTTTGCAATACATTTGCCAATTTCTCTCGGTGTAGCAAGGAATACGGTTAGTAATGGCAGACTAGTCACCTTTGTTCTATTTTTGACTCTTCAACGAGACCAATGTATGAGTACCTATGTATGTAAGCAGATTCGGATACGGGTCTTAAAGATTGAAAGAAATTTTGCAAAATATGCCACTACTGTTGTAAAGATATAGAAAGATGCAACACATGGTCTTTCCCTCTATCGGCTAGCGAAATTGTCCGAGAGCGCATAAACCGTTAATAACGATAACTCTAAAGATTGAACTACACAAACTTGCAAGCATGTATGATCGTAGTAATTTTACGTAAGACTTCCAACGTTCCAACTTCAAACGTACGTAGCAAAGCTGCGTGGCTAACGTAAACGTAACCTTAATTTTTGACCGGCTTATGGCTCTAAAACTATCAAAAAATGTGATGAAACAAACTGGCTTTCATCTCCGTGTCTGGTTTGTGATAATGAATAAGCCGAATGTTTGGTGTAGCATAAAAATGGCAGCACCAACGAAACCTGCGGTTTTGGGAGATTTCTTTTTTGAAAACATTCAGCTTAAAGTTGGCTTGTTCTAATCTCTGAACCAAAGTCTCAATTTTCTCTGTCATTATCAATAAGAATATCGCATTGAACAGCGTATTCCACAAGGCAAGGTTTCATTTATTGACGGAAACACTATGAGCATAAATCAAACCCACGTTAGTTCG
>JAQIXW010004392.1:0-11680 GCA_034700685.1 Willowsia buskii
ATATAATTTAGTTGATGACAGTCGTATTCGTTCAGCCCAAGGAGCAACGTTCAAATACATAAAAGTTCTTGCTAATACACACTACACTTGTAGGTACTGACAGAGTGGGTGCTTGGTGCTTACACTTAAGCATAATAAGGCACACAATATTCTGTAATGCGAAAGATAGTTTAAAAAAATTTAACAATAACAATATTTCAAAAATCAAAGCAGCTTTCGAGGGCTCAATGTTGCATCAACACCTTAAAAGGAACAATAATTCTTCGACAATCCTGACTGATGCTTTAATAGCCAATGATATCAAACTAGTGAAAAGCGTTTCTATGTTATGCAGTATTTACGTATCAAGTTGCATAAAATACGTCATACTACATAATGCATACATCATAATATACATACCTATACACATTGCGCCGCATACTAAACTGTGTTCCATTATTAGCTACTATGAACTATACCCCCTCCCTCAACTCTTAAAGCCAATCAATAACAATTATTAGGAGAATTTTTAAAGTGTGACAGAAAACTCAATAAATAATCTACTAAAGACGAAATGCAAAAAAATCAAGAAGCGTATGATTACCTTATCTTTATCGCGAGGAAGACCCTGAATGAAATTCGTCATAAATTCATCATCTTCTCCCAGTTCCGCACAGTACCGGGCCACAATATCGTCTATTTCGGGAAGCGACAACTTTTTCCGCAATACAGCTAGACTTTGTTTACATACAGTTCGAAACCTACGAGAATAATGATATCAAATATAAAGCTCAAGCTTATCTGTTAATGAACCGAACTACCTGCAATCGTCGTAAGCACACACATACATCCAACATATATTCTACATAATATTCTACATAATATTATGCATATTATGATCCATACCTCACAATGAATACTTCTCGAACATCTGGAAAACCTGTTTCGTGCATGATACGAATATAATTTTCCACTGCCCCTCCGCTCAGCAGTAAAATGTCAGGATAAAGGTGTACAGACGAGGACGTAAACCCAAATTTCTGTAATTTTAAATGTTTATGCTATGTATTTAAATATGATTACGTAATGATATGGTTAAATATGCATTCAAGCTATCCAAACAATCAACATAATATTAATCTATGTGTAATATTACAAGTAGCACATGCAAAATACACAGCTTAATTCTTAATTTACCGTACAAATAACTGTGTATAAATACAACTTGCAACGTTACAACTAATTATAGCTTTATGATCGATACAGCAACATAAATAATCATTTAATCATTATACTTACCCGTAAGACTTCTACCGTATGAATTGCCTTTTCAGTATTTATCAACTTGTTTGGAACTCTAGTTACTTCATTTTCACTGATGTCTGAAATTGAAAATGACATATGATAAGCCTAGGTAATGTCTGGCAAAGTCATGCAATAGAATACAATGAGTAAATTGTACATGAAATACCTAATAATTTGGCAACAATTTTACGATTTTCGATCTGTACTTGCTGATCTGACAAGGTACTACTACTTTTGGTACCATAATTACGAATACTTGTTTGGCTGCGGCTGATGAAGCGCACCTGCGTACATCCCTGCTGAGTACTCAGGTACGGTGAAAGTGTTCGAGCTGCCTGTCTAATAACTCTTCGCAATTGCAGTGGCTCTCTACTTCTTAAAACTGCTATCGACTTTTGGAACATATGAAAGTTCCACTGATGGTAAACTAGTCTTAAATTTTGAGCCATATTAAACCTACCACTCATTTAGTAGTTATGTAATGCAACACCCTTATTACAATGCATGTAACCTAGATAGAAATCAGATGGTATACCTGTCACTAATGCTAAACGTAAAAGAAGTACAACTTAATTACGACAATAATGCGTTTCCTGTCAAGATTAACTACTCACAGGATTGTTAGACCTAAAACTTGTCGACAATAAGAAGATAACCTGACTATAAGTTGGAGCTCATATGGCGTATGAATTTTCGAACACTGACTGTGGAATATAAGAATTTCGCTACCTGGAGCGTCCAAAGCCTAAAGTGGGGACTCAGAAACAGACAGGGAAAAAGATAAATGTCGATAGCTCCTCCAAACGTTTTAATTATGACTCGGTCAGCGAGATTGTTAATTTACCTTTCTTGTCAGTGCACTCTGTGCACTGCTGTTTCCCTTCTTTAAAAAGGCATAAGCATACAGCTTGTTTGGGTGAATGAATATACACATCGTAATCGTAATAGCTGTTCCTCACAAGTCGTTCCGTCCGAGAGTCGATCTTGAGGCAGCGTTGTGCTGTTGCACTTGCACTGCTCCTTTAGTCGTTCATGCTGGGGCAAATATAGAAAAGCAGGTGATTTTCCTCCGAACTAAACTCTTGACTTGCTTTATATGTGCTTGCTAGATGAAAGTTTAACTTTTGGAGGTGCTTCATTTTCATATACAAATTTTACATGCATTCGGTTTTCGACCCTTGCTTGGCAAGTAGCAATGTAATTTCATGAGCAGTTAAAACAAAAAACAAGCATAGGTAACTACTGCTAAAAAGGCTATTTTCTGATTGTTGAGAAATCATTGTAATAACTAATAACTTATGTAACCATTTTTGGGTGAAATCTTTCACTTTTCTTTTCTTTTTACCCAGTAATCATTTTTTTGTTGAAGCAAAAGTATATAACATTTGGTAAGTTTACTAATGATTGACTATGAATTAAGGAGTTACATTATTATCAGTTGTTTGTTGTTAGCACAGTTCTGAAAAAAGCTTGTTTGTAGCTAATGCAAAACTAATAATGTGTTGTTGATTTTAGGTCCGACTTTCATTGTTCCAAATTGCTGGTTGAAAGTGTTTGTAGTAACATCTCAAGACTGAACGTTCAGGTCAAAGGTCGGATCTCCTTCATTCTTTAAGGATGGCTGGAAGTAGACTTGATCGTATTGGAACAATTTTTTCAAGGTAAATTAGCAATATTCTTGAGGCCTCCATTTTGTATGAAATTATCTAATGTGTATATTATCATGTTATATTTCTAGAACTACAGGATTAATAAAAGCAGGGGCCGTTAAATATATGGATCGTCCGGTATGGTACGATGTTTATCGTGTCTTTCCTCCAAAATATGAGCCACATATTGATCGGGAGGCAGAGCGAACCGAGGTTTCTGAAATCTTGTATCATGATGACAAATACAGGGCGTAAGTCGAAATTACATTTTAATTGCAAATTATTTCATGTATCGCCTCGAACGAGGAATCAATTTTACAATTTTTTCATGCTTGCTTTAACTTATTTGACAGACTCTTTTTCAAAAAGTTCGGAAGGAATCCTGGAGGAATCGTGAGGAATCTAGGCAATAGAAACTTTGAAGAACCAAGTCAGCCATTTGTGGACATTTGCTTAAAGCTTAAAAGAGAGAAACCAGACTGGAGTGATGATCAAATTTTTAACTCAGCAGTGGAAAGCTACAAACCATCGTATTCATTTGATAAAAAGCGTGACACAGAGTTTGAGGTCGAGGAAGATGCTGCGTCGAAGCGTCATGGAAGGAAACCACCAACAATAAGTGCCCAGTCTCTTTTATCCCTGTTTAAGGAAGCCAAAGAACAACAAGACAAGAGTGAAACAAACGATTCTCTTGGTACCAGTACCGGTGAAAATACTACTGAATCAAAATAGTGGTTGGCCTTGTTATACAGTACTTTCTTTATGCTGAATGTAGTCATTTAGAGTGTAATGCCCAATCGTTCAATATTTCTATCAATATCAATCAATCGTACCGTTGTTTTCACCACCCTGCATTTTTTTAAATGCTTTATACTAAAAATAAAAATAAATGAAAAATATCAAATTGCCATACCCTATGTAGGTACCTAAATCACATTTTATTCATATTATTCATATATTCGATGCGATGTAGAAAATAATTACTCAACTTTTTGGAAATTACGCTTGCCATGAATTCCAGAAAATTCATGAAGAAAAGAAAAAGTACAACCACTAGCTGTTCTTAATATTAAGTTTAAAAATTGGGAAGTGGGTTATTTTTGTATTAACAACGGATGTTGGTCTCAGGAAAGTTCTGGAAACATAACTCGAAATCGCATACATGTAATGATTCATTCATTCATTCTTTGTAAGGATCACAAAAATGTATTCTGGTAACTCAGAAATGAAAGAAAATACTTCGCACTCTTCTTAAGGTGATGAGACAAAGTACAAGCTCATTCAAAATTCTTATGCATGAGACATAGCTGGATAGTGCATTCGTTTATACTCAAGTCTTTCATTGCCTAAAAAAGGACCAATAAGGCCAATATTTTCTTGTCTTCCATTTTCCGTTCTTAAACGTGAGCAAAAGATCTTTTGCTTGGAATAAGGCTTTTTGGTGCAAACAGTTTTTACTGATTGTGGGCTGAGAAAAAGGAAATTATCCATGTGTGCGTGTGGTATGCATGAATAATAAGATGAATGCATAGTAATACGCGTAGTATAAAAAGTGGGACAGAGTGCAGTCAAATGATGCGAAGACATCATGATCCGCCTGGAGCTTCAACTGGAGAAATACAACTGGTATGGTACTTCTGTATATTATATGAGAATTGTAAAGTTGACATGAAAAATCTAGAAGTTCTGCTGTGCCAGTTTTCAATCTATCTAGGCATATCGCAAGCTCTTATAATTATATATTGCATTATGTACCTATATAATGTGATGTAACAGTAACATAAATTCCCTTTACTTATAATATGAGGTTCCTCTAAAAATATGAGTATGCGTGATATCATCTTCACTCCGACTTAGAAAGCTCGTAAACAAATTCCAAAGTCACAACGAGGTGATAATCAGCTCGCACAAGTTGGTAACAGATTAGTTGTTACATGCGCCCAAACGTGACCGGTAGTGGAAAGAGCTATAGTCCCTGTAGGCTGCTGTAAACTTTGATTGATCTCATTCGTTGTTTGCGATTTAAGGAGCTTAGAAAATGAAGGCCCTTTTAGTTGCATGGTTAATTCCCATACTTTTGTGCGCTGCTGCGATTGCAGAAGAAACATCTCAAACTGATGGAGAGCCATCAACAGATACAGGGGGCAGTGCTCCAATTGTCTACTTAAAGCAGGGAAAGCTTCAGGGCTTAACGCATGTTTCAAGAAAGGGAAACAAGTACAATACCTTTCTCGGAGTTCCGTATGCAAAAGCACCAATTCGTTTTGGGGTAACGTGATACATTGACTATTTAACTTAAACTTTATCGTAAATGAACTAGCAGTTGTATGAATTAACATCGTTATTTTAAATTGTACTTCTGAATAATTTTTTGTACTAACTTTTAGCCCCCGCAGTCCCCGGATTCTTGGGAAGGTATCAAGCTAGCAACAAAGTACGCTCCTCATTGTTTCCAGTTTTGTCTTGTGCAACAGCGGCTTATTGGAGTTGAAGATTGTCTCACACTGAATATTTATACCCCGCAATTGGTACGCTACTTACTTTTTTCGAAAGCTATTCATAACTTATATAGTCACCGTTAAGTTTACTATCGTCAATTTGCTCTATGTATGAAGTCTGAAGATGCAAATTTGCCCGTTTTGGTGTTGCTCCATGGAGGAGGCTTCCAGTTTGGGAGTGGAAGTTTTAGCCATGGTTCTTATCTTGTGGATGAAAATGTCATTCTCGTCACTCTTCAGTACAGATTGGGGTACGGAATTTTGTACAACACTATACCGCTACCGATAACATACAATATTTATAGTTAATCCTAGTTTAATTTAACCCTTAACCGTATTTAGAGCCCTTGGTTTCTTGAATACCGGGGATGATGCTGTAGTAGGAAATGCTGGTCTGCGTGATCAGTCTGCGGCATTGAGCTGGATTCAGGAAAATGTATTGCTATGATCATTTATTTTTTAACGCGCTTACTTAATCTTCACCATAAACTTTGTTTTCATTTTAATCGTTTTACACAGATTGCAAAATTCGGAGGTGATAAAACAAAGGTGACAATTTTTGGATATTCCGCAGGTAAAAAGATGCCATAATATTTTTTGTTATAATTTTATTCAATTTGAAATATGACTTGTTTTTGAATTTTTCCGAGTAGGTGGTGCATCTGTCCATTATCAAATGCTGTCTAGTGTAAGCAAAGGTAAGCCATTCTGTTAAATATTTAATTTAAAAAGTCTAAAGGAGCTATTTCAATCTGCTGGCTCCTAAGCAGTTTTGTATAAGAGTTTTATGCATTCAAGAATAATTGCCGCAATACTTTTATCTTCGCAGGACTGTTCAGTCGTGCCATTTCACAGGTAGACTATCTACTATACTGGAATTTTACAGTCGTTTGGAGATACGATTAAATTGTTTATTAAGAAGTTTTACCTTTTTTAACTCAGAGCGGGTCTGCGCTTAACCCCTGGGCATTTCAAAAAAAGCCACGAGAGTTAGCAAACAGATTGGCTGAAAATGTTGGGTGCACCTCAGAAGAAGGATCTAAGAAAATGGTTGAGTGTCTCAGGAGCAAGACCCCAGCTCAGATTGTCACGGGCCAATTAAAGCTATCTGTAAATTTAAATTGACAGTAATTCACATTAATTAACTAAATGATCGAATTGAGCAAGCATCAGTTACATGTGTCACATATTCATTGAATATTTTGCAGAAATTCCCCCATGAATTTGATCTTATAAGTATGCTGTTTTGCCCGTCAGTTGATGAAGGAGATTATGAACCCAAGTTTTTACCCGATACTCCTTACAAGTTAATTGTTGATGACAAAACTGGCTCAAGGGTTCCTTGGATAGCTGGTGTTACAGCGGACGAAGGAGCGTTCTACACTGCGCTCAGTTAGTGTGCTTTAAACTTAATGCTTTAAAAAATCTGTTAAGCGTGTCTTCATACCTAATCTATAATGATTCAGCAATCATCATGGTCTTGTGAATGCAAAATGCAAAATACCTGCTTCCATTTTTACAGTTTTAGAAAATGAGAAGAGCCTTGATATAATTAACTCTGACTGGTACAAGATGGCAGCAAACATCTTCTATTATGAGAATTCTGCTACTCCAGCTACACAAAGCAGAATCTCGGGAAAAGTTCATGACTTTTATTTTGGAAATGGGAAAATTGGGCGAGAGACATATCTCGAATTAGGAAGAGTCTTTGGAGATCGGTTTTTTGTGAATGGGGTTTCCAGAGCCATTAGGGAGCATGCAAAGAAGCCCGATTTTCCCGTGTACCCATACATCTTCAACTACACTGGAACCCATTCGATTGTTCAAGGATTTCTGTACACAAAGGAGGCTTATGGTAAAGACATTATTCCTCAGATAATCTGCTACAATGAATGAAAAGTAGGCATAATTACAAAGAATGTGTTAATGTTCCAGGAGTGGCTCATGCTGATGATTTAAAGGTTTGAATAACTTTTACGTTAGTAAGTATAAATTTGAATGATTTCAAATTGTCTCGGTCTATACATAAAATTTCTGCTTGAAACATTTCAGTATCTTTTTAATAAAACTTTTGGATCTCCGGATTACGACCTGAGCACAAAGGAGGGTCAATTCTCTGAGAAATTTATCAAATTGCTAGTGTCATTTGCTAAGGATGGGTACGCAGAAAATTTATGCAACTACCATCCAGATATGGCTTTTTTTCTTTTTAGCAATGAGCCTTAAATCATGAACCATCCATAATTACAAGATGAAATAGCATAGCATAATGTTGTCCGTTTTTATGTAGAGAACCAACAGTTACATGGGGCTTTGCTCCTACATGGAAATCGTACAAGAATGATGACCAAGATGAAACCCCAATACCATGGTATGTTATTGATGAAGACACAACGGTTTTAACTGAAGATCCATTCAAAGATAGAGTTGATTTCTGGGAAAGTTTGCCATTACGAGAACTGGAAAAAGAAGATTACCCCGATGAAAAAGATGAGCTTTAAAACTTAGCAATACTCATATGATTTTCAACCCTGGTCCCTTGCAAAAAGTCTGACTTAAACCCTTTTGCCACTTAATGCTTCTTCGTATTAGTTTTCAATTAGAGCAGAAATATTTTCCACAATAAATCTTTCTACATAACATAATAATGTAGCCGTTCGTTCATATGAGCTTTCACTTGTATGACAATGAAACTTAAAATGCTCCTTTTTAAATAATACTTTTACTTTCTCAGTAAGAAAATTTAATCATATTTTTGGCACAGTGTTATTTGTTATAAAATAAAAAGTAAATTCTAACCTGTATTCAGACTTATATTTTTGCTTAAATAAAACTTATAATTCTAGATGATTAATGTTTGAAATTTAGCTAAAGCACATTCTAATAAAATACGAAATGATTGTAGTTTGTAGTTCAAAAATTAAAATTAATGACTCCCCAATATCAGAATCAGCGATGCTTTCTATAGAGAATCGGCATCACACAGCGGGCGGGTTTGTTGATCTCCAGAAATTGGGAAATGCTGGATATCGTCATCGGGAGTAATGTTGTAGACCAACCTGTTGGCCTTATAAACTTGCTCCTTCTTCCACTTGTACAAGTGAAGTACGACAACTACAAGGGCAATGTTCGTAAGTAGCGATAAAAGTACAAGTAGCCACAAGAAGGTATCGCTTAAAGCTCTGCTCGCATCTTGGTCCAGTTGTTGAATCTTGCTTGCCATCAGATTAATTTTTGGAGCCACTGAATCCAGCCGTTCCACTCTGTCGAGGAATGAACCTGTGACCTCTTTTGTTTCTGAATCCACCGTTACCCCATTACGCCAATGATAAGGCATCAAGTGTGTTATTTTAACTCTTTCTACATTAGAAATTGTTTTATTCAGAGAAACGTAACTTTCCCCATTGACAATACTGCAGTTGGTAGGTATAGATAGTTGATAAGCGCCCACTGTTTGTAGAGGAATCGGCATTTTCTTTCCAGGGCATTCTACAAATGTTGCTCTGTTTCCATCTTCGTTCAGTGTAGCTGGAAGAATTTTTGTTGTATCTGTCACATTGCGTTCAAGAATCAGATCAAGCTGGTGGCTTTCAGAAGATGAACGTTTGCCAATGCTCCTGCATTTCATTGGACAGGTGTCGATTATCTCTTGCTCAAGATCGGATACCAGGGCGTGCAAGCATGTCTCCTGGAACCGTTGTGTTGTTGAACAAGTGTCTTGAGATTCTGTGTTCCAAGCTTTACAGAAGGTATCATATTTAGCACATGAACAGGGCATGATTCCATTGAACCCCAAGTTGAACGGAATGCTTTCTTCACCATTCCAAAGTGAGCAGATTTTTCCCTGAGTGACGAATGGCAGAGGACGAAACTTGACAAAATAATTTTTGGAAGCTGCCTCGTTTGGAATGAGAGGAACCATGATTCTTACAACAAATGTATTGTCATCGCCAAAAACACAGTCGGCAAGAGGAAGCTTAAAATATTTTGATATGGCATCTATTGGAATAGCGAAATCGTGAGAGTCCTCCATGTAACCGCTTTTGAGAGTCGTGAGAAGTTCCTTGAGCGACGATTTATCGATTATAGTCCATGGGATCTGCTGTTGACTGCACGTCTGCACAGCCTCAACCCATTTTTGAGACTCCATGTATTGGTGAACCATCAACGTTGATTCCAAAGTGTTCCATGCTACTAATGCTGTAGCCTCTTGTGCCGCTTCCGTCAGACGTTTCCAGTAGTCTGATGTAAAACTCATAAAAGTATAGTGGTACTGACTTTCCAGCTTTGTGGCTAGATCTGTCATATTGACAGATTTGATGTTAAAAGCAGTCCCATTTTTCTCTGCGCACTGGGTGAGAACTTGAATGTATTTGTCAAGTTGACTGGAACTTGCCTCCATTCCTTTAAAATGCTCCTCAATGCGTAAGCTGGAGCAAACGCCCTTCTTCCACAACAAAGATGGATCTTGAAGGAAATCAGTGGGATCCTTTTGGGAATGTCTGTCAAATAATAAATTCTTCCACGATGTCATATTCTGGGTAAAGGCTTCTACCAAATAATTCATGTGATACAGAATAGGGCACGGGTAGCCATCCTCATAACTGTCCGTCTCAGTGCAGTTGTTATGCTTGCTCCAGAACTGTATTTTCATTGTGACTGGGTTCCATGAGGGAAGATGAAATTTGTAAATGATTGGCACGACCGAGCTATACAAAATTGGGTAGTGGTTATCCGGCTCTCGAATTGGTATTGCGCCCGGCACAAACTGTTCTGTTGCAAATGCTCCATTTATAACAAAACACGTCACGGCAAATAGGGAGGCTACCCTAATCTCCATTTTATTTGATTTTGGTAGCATTCTGTAACAAAGAAAATAACTAGGTATAATCAAATTTTTTCAAAATAATTCGTTTTTTAAATAAACCAATTGTTGGACAATACTTACGTTTTCAAATATTATGTGTACTTGGTTTTATCCACTTCCGTTGACAAACGTTTGGAGGGGTTTACTGGTTGGTAAACTACTTGCTACATAGGGGGACAGGAGTATAGCCAAATGACAACCCTCAACTCTCTCGACCTTTTTCTCATTCTCAAATAATAGTTATCGTGTTTCATTCCTTTCACTAGTAAGTTGACTCCATGCATATTAATATGCGTCAAGCACTAGCAAGACAAAAATATTACAAGACTAAAGCAGTGATGCTCCAAGTTAGGAGTTTATTTTAATTTACATGATGAGTTGGGGTTCGATTATAACACTTAATTGGTTTAAATAAGTATACTTTGTTGTTGAACTCAGAAACACATACATATATCGCTGCATATTATTTTGACATCACATCATTTGTCATGCATTGCAAGTGTGCGTATATTATGTGCGTGTAAAGATCCACCTAAAACATGATTTTTACTACTACACTAATATTTGTCTGCATGTTCCATGGCATGTGTAGAATTTTAGGGGATGAGATTCTACAAGATTTTTATCCAGCCATACCATAATACATGCACATGTATCTCAAGAGTATTTAGTAGGAACTATGGATGATGCATAATATGCAGCATAAGATATCTTTCTTGAATAAGGATCATCGTTTGCTTCGGACGGACATTGCTCATTGTCAGTGATGTTCTTTTACACTTGCCCATGAACAAAGTAGAATGGGACTACAAAAGCTCTTTAGACTGAACTCTGCTGACACTGACAACGTCAAGAATCGAGTGACATTATAATGGAAATATTTTTAATGATTAACAGGGGACCAGTATTTCCATCATTCCAGAAAAGTTATTATTTCCGTATGCATAATAGTATACACCAAGTCATCATCCCTTCTTTGTATGAATAATTATTCTACAAGACGAGTACATTTCATGAAAAATGCCGACATTCATATGCATAAAGAGTCAACGCTGCAGAAAATTTATCACCATTTTGTTAATATAAACTACACTGTGGTTGGTCTGCGGTTCCATATATCTTCATTTAATTTGTCTCAATTCTTCACTACCATTTAGTTCATTAAGTTATGAAGATCTTGTAATGAGCAAAAAAATGCTTGATACTAACAAAATTATGCATACAATTGTAAATTCAATATACAGTTCAATATTCTCTCGATGAGGTAAGGGATTCTCACTAAGAATATAAAGGAATGTGTAGTCTTTAAAATTACAATTGTTGTTGGATCTATCTTGTTCTTGTCTTATTATAGCCACTAAATATAGGGTGGGTTTAAAAAC
>JAQIXW010004393.1:0-11679 GCA_034700685.1 Willowsia buskii
TTCATATGCATTTTTCAAACATGAAACCAATATTCCGCGAATTTTGAAAATTTTCAGATAAATTGACCATCCCTATCATTGGCTATGACGATCCATGATCTATTTCTGTCTTGCTAGCTGATCATATGCCAACCAAAAAGCCAAGCCACTATTATTATTTTTTCACTGAAGAAGAACAGGAGCAGTATTAATTTTACAAATTGAGTTCTCTCTGCCTCTTTTCCCCTCCTGATAAATTCTTTCTCTCGCCTTTCCCTTCGATCCGAGTTTCACAAGCAACGCTTTCACTTTTTTTGAAATATCCACGTCATCCGTTACCGCATTTGATGTTATAAGTAAATAATATATTGTGTTTGTGATAGATCATAAGTCAAAAGATGTGTGCCAGGGAACAATTTTTTTTCTTTTAATTTGAAACAGACAGATAGACAAATAGAAAACATATAGTGTACACAGTACACACCAACATCATCAAACTTTCACCATTATCCACCTGCATAATCCACCTACTCATGACTGGTAAACCATAGAAAAAGTCTTGACTGTCATAATCTTGCGAGAGAAAGAGAAAGTGCTTTGTAGTGAAATCATGCCTTGTGCTCGTATGATTTATCTCTTTCCAAACAACATCCTAAAATGTCTCATGGACTATTAAACTTTGACAAAAACAAACAGGTCCACTTTACATTCTCCGCTTTTATATCAAGGTAGTGTATTTTATCATATCTGCGTGCGCGGAAATAAGCTTTTTTATATAAAAATTTGGAACAATTTAGAACAACAGCAATTCAGAGACAGTCGACATATTTTTTATGATATTTAGCCGGAGTAACAAACAACGAGGAAGATTTCGAGTGGCGGTTTTGTTTTCAGAGAACATCACTATCACCATATCTCTCTCTCTCTCTCTCTCTCTTGCTTTCTCTAGTCTACTTTCACTGAGGAAGATTTTCACCAGGAGGAGAGAGAAAAGAAGGGTGAGAGTTAGTACTCGAGACGTTGTTCAGTACTCCAGCTGAAGTAACCATTTCTAATTTTATGATTTTACTATGACTCTCCCCACTGCTTTCTCCTGCTTTCACCACTACTGCAGTTGAGCATCTAGTGCCTAATCGGGATTTAGAATCTTTCTGTATTCTGCCTAGCAGCAGACTTTCGAGCGATACTACTGAAAACTTGACTCCAAACAAATAAAAAAATTTCGACCCACTTTCTCCCAAAAAATTTGAATACTTTCTCCAGATAATTCCAGTTTTCGGAAGGATCCCTCCCACCAGTCTGCTTTCTCCTTTCTCCCATAGTAAAATAAACACGAATAGTAAAATCTCTGCTCTGCGACATCGCATTAAATGCCCCCGCATAATCCAATAAAAACTCGAGCAAATTTTATTTCTCATTTTATTTTATTTATTTAGATCTCTGATTATCACGATCATGCTGACTGCATACTACACACCTACTCCAGTAAATTTTATGTGAGAATTTTTAATGCTCTTTTATAACAAGCATTGGTTTCAGTTGCTCACATTTTATGTAGTTTATAGAAAGTTTTAATCCTTATCTAGTTGCTAAATTAGTGTATAGCTTTAGATGTATAAGATCCAAGCAATCATTGTCATAAAATCCATTAAAAAATTTCTTTGTTTGGGAATTAATCGCCGCATTTATACATTCTACGTAGTTTTAGCATGTCATATTCCGTGATGTTTCCCCGATGCGTTCCTCCAACATATTCTCCATTCTAGGAAAGGAATAATATTTAAATATTAATTAGTCAAATTGATTTTTGATTTCTTTTATCAGTATGATGAGATAAGTCATATGCATACTTTAGCCAGAATCGTAGGCTCAAAATCCTTTGAGAACGCATACTCAGTATAGTGCATGCGGCTTCGATAGTCGTATGGGACATCATAGCTACTGAATCGCTTTGGATCGACCTTCTGAAACTGGCTTTTGCCTTCTAAATTGTAAATATCTCGTCAATAACGCGTAAAACTAAAGTAATTTTCTTTTTAATAAAAGTTCTGACCAGGTAATATGTGATCCCAGTACACTGTTACGTATTCGTCGCGATCAGCTCGGTTGTGCTCATGAGCTAAGCCCAGAGCATGCAAAAGTTCGTGGAGAAAATCCGCACTTGTACCGCAGTCATCAGAAAAAGTTAAATACTGACAACAAAACCAATCATAGTAAAGTTTAGGAACTACTGAAATTGTAAATTCATGCTACTATTTATATACATAAAGACATTTGTACACTTATTTGCACCCAGTGTCTTTTACCAATTGCTTCGTGAGAATTTAGATTAGCAGCTTACAGTAGTAAAATATGTAAATACGTCATAATATTATCGCTTATGCGAGAATCCACACTTACGACATAAATGGATATATTTATAATAATGAATTTCTAAAAGACAGGGATCTCGAACAATACGTTTAAAAACAGGGACAAGATTTGAGGTATTACCTGTTTACCACCCTTTCTTCCAATCCATTCCGATGCGCAATTGTCCGTCTTGTAGACATGAACGTAGTCGCCTTTTGGCTCAGTCGCTCCCTCTGGATATACGCGGAGTTGTAAGCAGTCTCCAAATATTTCCTGCAGATAACTCATCTCCATTTTGAAAATCTCACGATACAAGTCATCTGAAAGAACAAACAAGACAATGAAAAAATTAGATTACGGAGAAAGCCGAAAAAGATTCAATTTCTGTGAAAATTGAATTTTTGTAATTACTCTCTTCATTCTCAGGCCAGTCCGGATCAAGAAAGAGGTCAAATGTTCCATTCCACAAGAATCTATTGAAAGTTATAGCGTTTTTTGCTTCGTCTTCAATATCGGGGCGAATGTCTAAGGTTGTGCAAAAGTCTCTTGGGACTTGACTATCACCATGTTTTTCCGCTTCCTTAACCGCTATCAACATGGCTGAAATATCATGATGGAATTGGGTAAATTTTGACAAGCATTTCTCCAAAAAAGAGGTTGTATAATTTCAGGAAATACCTTTCTCTCTGTCAACCGGTCCTACCGGCAATGGCTCGTTTGGAGACTGAGAGTATGTTCCCAAAATGCGTGACATCTGGAAAGCTGAGAAAAGCAGCAGAGCCGTTCTGGAAATCATTTTGTCGTTACTGCTTGATCAAACCTAAAGTAAATTTTCCATATGGTAAAAACTCGAAACGACGTTTTCTTGAAATAACTTTCTTTTTCTTGTTTCTTATGATCGTATTGTGTATTGTTCTGATTTTCAAATTGTATAACGAATTGTTGTATATTGAAATGAAATATTGACACATATGTAGTCTATTGACTATTGTGTACTACATGCAAAACAAAAGCACAATTGCATTCAAAATTTATAAACTTTAGGCACACAATTTAATAATAAAACGATCAGAAAAAAGTGTTTACGATGTATGTTTATGTAGAGCCTAAAAAGTAAATTAGATAGGTAGTGCCAATTACTCCGTTGGTGCATGCAGTGAAGGTGTTTGAAGAGAAGGAAAGATTTGAAAATGATTTAACACTGAGTATGCAATGCGAAAGCAATACTAATTTAACTAAAACTACCCACTAATGTCGCTGCATGTGTTTAAGATTTCAGAGACTTAAAAGACATAATAGTTTTTGCGTGACATAACAAAAGACAAAATAGACATGATTAAGTTTCATATAAAATCAAATTTGGGAAAATATCCAAAGATCAAACTATATTAAAGAGATCAAACAAGATCAAAGTTATCCAAATATAAATTTCATTGCTATAGATCAAATTTGGAAACACTGAAATCTAAGAATAGGTGTCGGCTGACTGCGTAACGCAACTAATTTAACACATGCGAAAACAAACTTTTGGTTAATTTGACGCATCGAAATATTATAATTATAACCGACTTACAACATTAGTCGTAAAAGCAAATAAATTGTGAAAGATGATTCATTATCGGTAGTTTTTTTATTTGGTACAAAGTATTTAAGTATCATAATCACATGTTTTTTAAATTTTTTTAATTTAAAAAGTTACAACAACCAGCAGTTGAGGTTTACGTAAAAATGTACAAGCTAGCATTTAATTTAACAAATACTAAACATTCATCATTTTAAGCTTGAGCATTCCAGATTTCATTCATATTACTGTGAAAGTATGGTGACTCAACTATTTCGACTGAAACGTACTCAAAACTAACAGTATACAGATATTGCAGTTAACATGTACTAAAATGTTGAATGCTTTATTTGTCCAAAAATAACTCTAATCATTCGGAGCAATTTTGTTTGATTGCAGGGGATCACCTTCTGTGGGGATCGGTGGGATTTCCGAGTGGGCTAAAGGGATATCTGTTTGGGTTGGAATGCCAGCTTCTGTGGAACTACCTTCTCTGATCTCCGATTTAGAGGACGAACTTCTGATATGTTTTAAGCTAAATTCTCGATTTTTTGGGCTAAGAAAGAGATTTTCGATGGGAGGATCGCAAAATTCCACTACGTGTGATATGTCGACTATTCTCATGTCGCATTTGTTTAAAAAGTCAGGTCTTCCATGTATGTCTGGAGTCAGCTTTGAGTCTACGTTACTTAAATTCTTGCAATTGGATTCAAGTTCATTCAGGATTTCTGGAGTTCGAATTGTAATGGTATGTTCGCTTTGAACTGTGTCATCAGCATTTTCCACTTTCATAACAATATTTTTTCTCAGTGCACCCCTGTGCATGAAAGACTCGAAAACGAGGAACAAAGCGCAAATTGAATATGCGCCTGCAGCCACAATTAAAATAGCATAAAAATCTGGAAGGTCAATCGTGTCACCACTCAAAACGACATCACTCCCACTGGGTTTGTTGTGCGTATAATTGAAATAAAATTGGTTGGAAACGTCAGCCCATTGCTTCCACTTGTCTATCACACCACTCTGTACCATTCTTGAGTACGCATGCAGCATCCAAAATCTGTTGACTGTGTACATTTCTAAATACCGCGAGCTTGTATGAAACATTTTTGGCAAACTGTAGCATTCAGCATTTTCATAGCCTAGGTGCTCACGAAGAGTCCTCTTGTAATAATGTAAGTCACCTTCATTATTTGAATCCAATAACTTTACAAATTTTCCAGCTAAATATGTTGATCTCGTAGTCCTACTTATTGTGGAGTTGAGCATGTGAAAACTTGTGTTGAGCATATTGAGTATCCCACGCTGTCGAAACTCATTATAAAAATGTTTCCACGGATGAAGGTAAAAAGTAGGCCACAAGATTTTGTACCCCAATTCCAAAACTTCCAAAAGCGTTTCATAAAGTTTCGGAGGATTCAAGACTGCCCAGTAACTCAGAATCTCTCCTCCATAAAATGTGGAAAGGAAACTCCACCAAAACAACTGAAGAAGCATCAAACATATGATCTTTGTCGTGCGAAATCTCTGTTTAAGTTTTTTGATCGATGGGTTTTTAGATTTTGTAGTGCAAACTAAACTTTCTGTTGATTTAATACACTGAAATACTATAAGAAATCCGCCCAAGGCCCCAACTGTAAACAACCAAATCTCGAGACTAAACGGATTGATCCATGTGGAGAAGTCGATGATTGGGTCATCCTCATGTTTAGAGCTCACATCACAATACACGACTAGAGATCCAAGGTAGCTCGAAAAGCTGAAACCTGTTAGCTTCCAATAGTTCGTATATTCGTAACCTGTGTACGCGATATCAATTATAATGTACTGTCCCGTTAATGATTGGTCAAAATCCTTCCCATCGTTAGTGTATATCCAAACATTTCGGTCCATCGAGAAATTGTGAAACTTCATAAGTTGAAGCGATGTCATGTAAGTGATATCGCAAACCCAATATCTCTTGGATCTCAGTTCATGAGAGCACGTAGCTTGCATATCGCCACCGTTGTTTTGACGATTAACTCTCACGTCAATTTTTCTTTGGTTCGCTTTACGAAATAATTGTTTATGCATATTTCTCGAATAACGCAATTTGATATAAAACTCTAGGGTTGCTTCTCCTCTGCTCTCTTCCGAAACACAGTAGTCTTTGCAAATGATTGAGTAGGTAACCTGAGGAAGGTTACTGATATTGCTTGCTATGAGTACCACCATGACTGCTGGAAAATTTCGAGCTGCGGATGGAAATATTCCTTCTACGTCGAATGTATTGGCATTGGCGGACTGATCTGCAAAAGGGAATACAACTATAGTGTTTGGATTCATCAAAAAATACTCTGGCCACAGGCGTTTCGTAAAGTTTAAGATCACCAAATTGTTTGGTTGGTGATATTTGAGAGGAAAGTGATAATCAATATAGTTGGGGTAATTTCTGAGAAAAACAGAGCGAGATTTCTGGAATGTGAACGCACATCTGTCAAATGAGAAGTCAAAGAAAAACATGTCGAAAGTCTGCGTTCCTGAATCAAGGATACGAAGAAGAGCTTGAATGGATTGCCGAAATAAATTGGTGTCGCAGGGGCTCTGAGGTTGTGGAGTATTCCAGACAACTTGGCATTGAATCCAGAGCAAAAACGCTGTTAATAATCCAACGATCTCCATTTTAATGTAAAGATGCGGTTACAAAAATCAGGTTGCTGTTGATATTAAAAAACTTGCTTGAATGTATTTTACGGATTTACAGTCTAATGGAAAAAATATTAAACCTCCAATATTAAATTCGATAATAACTGTCAATTTTGTTTATTAGAAAAAACGTCATTTGTTTTGATTTGAATAGAACACTTAAGATGGCAATTAATAACAATACGTTTAACAGAACTGCCACGTGGCAAAGTACAAGCTTAGGTACGCTTGGTCAGCTTGTGGGACAACAAGTATTCATATAAAGTTAAATTTCGTACGAGCAGCTTATTGGAGTGCTTATTCCAGATATTTTGGTTTACATGAAGTTGATCATTTAGCACACCTAATGGGTACAAAGAATCATCTGAAATTGAAATCAAAATCTGAAGTTTAGGGAACTCTCGATACTAAAACGGTAAGTTTAAACAATAATACAATAATATACAATATGTAAAAATGTCTATTCAGCAGAAAATTGGGCTTATTTAATTTTCTCCAGGTCGGCAGTTGTGCTACTAAACATTCTGGTATGGGACATGGGAGGAGGCTACTTTGTAAGTTTTAATACCGTAATAAATAATAGTTTTTTTATTTAATCAAAATTAGAATTGAGACGGAGGAGCAAGGAACAACAAGAACATGATTGATACAAATATTTAGTGGGAGAAATTAGTTTTGGTTTTCGTATTTTATCTTTACCTTACGAGCAGGAAAACTAAATATTTCAAAACTTATATATCCACAGCTCAGCCATATTATGCCGTATAGCTCATAAAGGCTAGTAATATCAAACATAAGTGGAGATTTTTTAGCTCGTATGTTGAGCTGCCAAAGCTTTATTTATTATTTATTACACTCTGAATAAATGCTTTTACCAAGCCATATAAACCTAGAAGCTTATGAAGTATCAAGTGAGATTGTTGCGGAAATACTAAAAGTGATCGTTGTGGCACACGTGCCGGGGGTTACATATCCCATCACATAACGTGTTTTTTAGTCTAGGAAGGCGTGTACATATATTTTCCAAAGAAACCACTTAGCATAATTTTACGTAAGTAGGCTAGAGGTGAACACTTGCGGTCGTAATTGATATTATACTTCTCTGGGTTTTATACTAAAACCGTCAAAATAAGGTGATGAAAACGTTTATCCCTTTATGCTTGACCTGCGATGAATGGCAGTATAATTTTTGTATTTTGACTCAATTTTACGTAAAGATGTCGAAAAGGTAAAAGCCGACTAAAATATTTCGTATGTCCGATCAAATTTGACAATGGAATGCTCCTATGGCATATTGATACACTGGTTTGCAATAACCTAATGCCTCCAACTTCTTTCTAAGGCGAGTTTTAAAACTATATAAATAAATTTTTTTACCCTTCATGGCATCATGTATGACGGAGGATGCAACCTTAATTGATTTAATGTTCATTTCAAATAGTGGTTCGTTCTCAAGCTGATGTTCCAATAGAGACCGGGAAATGTGTTTGTTTTATTAAAATTTACGTTAACAAATAAAATACTTCAATAAAGATTTGCCCAGTTCGAATGACACTCGTTCAGCTCTAGCTACCTTAACATTAATAACTTGAAGTAATTGCTTTTCTAATTCCGCTTTTTACGAACAAATTGGTTGTGCAAATATAGTGGTTACGTGACTGTGTTGTCAGGCTGGATGTGGGGATAATTAATTATTGGTCACGTTTATTCTTTAGCACAAATGCTTTAACAGTTGTGTGTTGAACACAATATTTTACATGCTAAACAGATAGAAAAAATATCACGTTGTTTTGTATCCAAATTAAATCAACACAATTTTGTGTAAATAAAAATATGTAGATGGCTGCTTAGAAGAGCGCCAACTAAGCTCAAACAGAAGATTTAAGCTATTTTGCAAGTCAGAATATTGTAGATGTACAGGTTGTGTGTGTTTAAATATTTTTGTTTTACTCATTACACACTTTTATTTATGATTATTTATTATTTATTTCGTAGACACAGTATGTTAAAATTTGTAGCATATTCAGGTTCCTCAAAGAAATCACTAAGGTGGATTGGTTAACAAGCTGTAACGCAACATCTTAATATATGAACATGAATTTTCTATTATAAAAATGCATTGAAAGAATAAACAAATTTTTTTGATGAGAAGCAACGTCTTATCGGCGACAAGCAATACGTTAGCAGCTTTCCTATGCTATAAAATTTTTCATTGAAAAAATAGATGGTATATGTTTATATGTATGCTTTAATGATGTATTTGCTGATTCCAAAATAATTTTTTTTATACCCTGCAAAGAAATATTATTCATGAATACTCTGTGGATGTGTTTAATTCCAATATAGTAAAGTGAGCGATGTACATCTTCCACTTCTGCAAATTTAGTTAAGTTTAGTCGTTAAGTTATGCTGAATCCTACTGAAACGACTATAACATTCTCATTAATACAGATATACTATATAATCCAGCCAGAAATGGGCAGCTTTCCGACTTTTATAAATCAATTTGCAAATAGAAAACTGCTAATAACAGCGCAATCATTTTAAGCAATTTCTTTTAGCATTAAGTTGCTCATTGTTACCTTGACATTCGCAAAAATGATAACAAAACAAAGAGAATGACAAATGTGAAAAACATTTACTATAACTTTGAAATTTTGTGATTTTTCATAATCGAATCAGTTATTGCACACACAACTTTTAAAATACTACGCTTCAATTTGTACATTAAGAACACTAATTCAAAAATATTCGAGTGTTTCAAACAACAAGGTCAGAGAAACCAACAATTAATACATAACCGATGGATATTTTATTGAATTTAATGTAAATATCGCAAAAATTCGATCTAATTATCTTGAATACAAATATTTACAAGCGGGCCGGGACCAACCCCTAATTCGGCTGAAGCCAACCTCTCCGTTTTATGGGCTGGGGGTGAAATATTTTTTGGATGGCCAATTTCCACGACATGCTCAGTGTCATCTGTCCCACTGTCATCACTACTCGGAAAGTCAAGTCTTCCAGGTATATCAAGTGACTTTAGTGATTCAACGTGTTTTAAATATTGGCACTTGAAAGCCGCTTTTTCATTGGGAGTTTCCGATGTTGCATTTCCATCTGAATTGGTATGCTCTCTTTGAATCGTGCTTTCTGCTAGATCCGCTTTTTCAACAATATTCGTTCTTGTCATGAAGCGCTCGGAAATCAGGCACAAGGCACAAACTGTATATACGCATGCAGCAATACACAAAATGCCACAAAAATCTGCAAGGCCAATTGTGTCATTACTTGGAACTGCAGCATTAGAATGAGAATTTTTTGGCTCCAATTTAAAATACAATTGATCGACCAAATCAACCCAATTCTGCCACTTGTCAATTAAACCACTCTGCACAATCCATGAGTATGATTGCATTATCCAATGCATGTTGACTGTGTACATTTCTAAATGCCGCGATCGTTCATGAAACACTTCCGGTAAACTGTAGCATTCAGCATTTGCGTGGTTTAACCTCTGGCGAAGATGCTTTTTGAAAATAAGTAAAGCGTTATGATCAGCTGAATTTGCTAAATACAAAAACTTTTCAGCTAAGTATGGTGCAATGTCAGTGTCAAAAGTTGTATTGAGTGGATGAAAACTTGCGTTGAGCGAATTGAGCAACCCAAGTTGTCGAAATTCGACATAGAAGTATTCCCATGAGTGAAGTAAATCTGAATGATGCAAAATTTTGTACCCCATTTCTAAAACTTCCAAAAGCGTTTCATAAACTTTTGGAGGATCTGGAACTGTCAAGATACTCAATATCTCGTTGCCATAAAATGTCGAAAGGAACACCCACCAAAAATACATAAATGTCAGACATATGACCTTGGCGGTGTGAAAATGAAGTTTAGATTTTTTGATGTTTGTGCTTGTATCCTTTGAACTAGAAAAACTTTTTGATGATTTTACCAGTTGAAAAATAATAAAAAGTCCACCAAACCCTGCAACCGTAGGCAACCAAATATCGAGGCTGAATGCATTCATCCATGTGGAAACTTCAATGATAGCGTCGCCATTTTTTCTCGGGCTTACGTCACAGTAGACAACTTGAAGTCCATAATTTTCGGAAAATCTGAAACCTGTAAGCTTCCAATGCGGTGTATGTTTGTAACTTATGTACATAAAATCGATTAAAACGTACTGACCCGTTAATGATTTTTCAATATCGTTCATATCGTTTTCGTACTTCCAATGATTTGTGTCCAAAGAGAAATTGTGAAACTGTAAAAGTTGCAGTGCTGTCATGAATTCCTTCTCGCAAACCCAATAATTTTCAGATAGTCTGTCGGAGCAAGCAGCCCTCATATTA
Organism: Willowsia buskii; assembly: GCA_034700685.1. Classification (NCBI taxonomy): domain Eukaryota; kingdom Metazoa; phylum Arthropoda; class Collembola; order Entomobryomorpha; family Entomobryidae; genus Willowsia; species Willowsia buskii. The sequence continues at coordinate 10,933 of JAQIXW010004393.1, forward strand.
TCTCCTCCTTTGGTAGAGGAAACTCTTACGTCAATTGTTCTTTGGTTCGCATTACGAAACAATCGTTTGTGCAAGATTCTTGGGTTTTGCAATGCGACATAAAATTCCAGAGTTGCTTGTCCACCACACGCCGACTGAACGCAGTAACCGTTACAAATAATTGAGTAGCAAACTTGGGAACTGGTTCCGATGCTGCCTGCAACGAGTGCCATCGTGAGTGCTGGAAAATTTCGAAGCATAGGTTCAACATTTATTTCTATGTCGTAACTTCTAGCATTCCTTAATTGATCCATGAAAGGAAAAATAAGCAGAGTGTTCGGATGCATCAAGAAATACTCAGACCACATGCCTTCTGTAAAGCTTGCAATTACTAAGTTGTTTGGTTGGTGATATTTTACAAGAAACTGATAATCAATCATATTGGAGTAGTTTCTGAGAAACATGGAGCGAGATTTCTGAAAGTGGAATGCACAATTGTCGAATGATAAGTCGAAGAAGAACATGTCGAAAGCCTCCATTCCAGAATCAAGAACTCGAAGAAGAGTTTCGAACGAGTCCCGAAATAGTTGAAATTCGCACGGATTTCGGACTTGCACTGCATTCCCTGAAATTTGGCATTGAATGGCCAGCAAAAAAACCATCATTAATTCCCAGGACTCCATGATTGACTTCTGCTTCCACTCTACGGATTTGACTGATTTTCAGAAAGAAATTGCCTGTAGGCGAAACAGGATACGGTCCTTTAAT